>JAQQZZ010118387.1:19956-47720 GCA_030265115.1 Mopalia vespertina | reverse complement strand
CTTATTTTATATGTTATTATTATTGTTAAAAAAAGCAATAGTTAATACTTATATAATATTGGTATTTGAATTGCTCAAAAGTAAACAATACATAGCGAAATTTGACACGTTTAATTGTGTTTTTGTTCACTGCTGAATTTACAATCAAACTTCAAGCAGCTGATGCAGTCATCTTCCAAAAGTTAAATAACTTTCACATTTTTTATTTTTTTTAACAATTCAAAGCAGAACGTTTTTTTACTGGTAATTCAAATATTTAATAACTTAAAGTGACTATAATTTGCTTTTGTCATCTGTTCAGTTGGAATAGCCGCCTTTTGAAATAATAACAACAACTTCATATATCAGCCACACAGAGGTCACAAACTACGTGACAAATTATGATCCTTTACGGAGTCAAATTTTTAAAAACAAAAACAGTAGAGTTGCTCTTGCCTTCTGAAACAGGCTGCCACAACCATTGGGACTATCTTGTTTTCTTCTAAGTTTACACATGATACATTTATATGTAAGTAATGTTGTAGGTCTACGATATTTGCGGATCTAGAATAAATGGATCATTACTGGTAATCTGTTATAAATAAACACACTTGTAACGTACACACATGACTCTGATACAAGGCTGTCAGCAAACATCAATTTTTTTGTGGAAAAAATGACTGGGTATTGACAATGTTCTTCTACTTGAGTTAGGAGTATGTATGTAAAATATGACAGAAACATTTATAAAAAAGAAGCAACTGCTGTTTTGATGATAAAAATTCTGGGTCAGCTCTGACTTCAAAATAGAGACATATAATTTGACCAGAGGAAAAGGAAATAATACTTTTTAAAGAATCATAAAATATTGGAAATAAATTGTATATAAGAGTATAGTTTTTTTTTTTCACTCCAAAAAATTTGAATAAACCATCTGTCATTTAAGATCTGATTATTGGAAGCTAGGGAAATATAATGCATTGTGTTTACTCCAATATTCCACATTCAAGGGGAATAACTCTTGAGTGACTAATGACACGAAGGAACCCATTTAGTAACATACATATGTTCAGGAGGTTGGCCATGTCGGAAACAATGTCATGTTTGTAATGGAAGTATATGTTTGATGAGAAACAGTTTGAATTAGTGTATTGGTTGAGATCATAATATTTTAATATATACTTGTAATTTAGGCATATTGTTTTTATAATGTTATGCAGAAAGGCCTAGCTAATTCATGAATCAAAGCATCTGCTTTCCAGCATTTGTCTGATAAAAGCGTCACATTGATCAACTTAAATACACCATTTCTTTTTGCATAACGCTTTAAGTTAGAACTTACATTTTTTCAAGTTTTTTCTTTTTTAATTCATTTAAACATTTGCAATTTGAATAACAATTTTGGTTTATAATGGCTGTATAGTTTCTGTAATACACTCCATATTCCCATAATGATATCAAGCATTATGATTAGTTTAATTTCATAAAATATATATACATGTAGTTTTAATTTCTTACAAAACACTACAGACCTGTTTGATGGGAACCATGAATATGAAAATTAACAACGTTCAAACACAATCTTGATTGGAGCTCTACGCATGACTGAATCTTTTCCGAAAAACTTTCACAAATATTTGTTCGATAAGCATCTATGTACAGATTTTAAATGCTACTGAGAAAGAATCTTACATCTAGCTCTTGTTATGAACTTAGGGTACCAGATCAGTAGCTGTTACTACCAGGGCTGCATAGAGAGTCAATTCAAGGGGAGTAAATGATGATGGCATACTCCCAACTGCAACTCACCCTGTCCGATCATGCTGTCTTATTCTAGATGTCATTTTGTAACTTTTTTTCTTTTATGTACAGACTGTTGGGAAAATACATAATTTTTTGCTTCAATATTGAATATGTTTGCTTGAATATTAAATATTTTCCTTATTAAGTTTGACATTTTTATTCTTCATTTAACATTTTGAAATGCACAATCTGCTAAGCATTCTTTGAATATTTTAATACATGTAACTACACTGTACAGTTTTCACCTCTATATGCTAAGATTTTTCTGTAACCCAAAGTTTTATTTCTGATTAGGCCTATAAATATAAGATTCAGATCAGAACATTGATGTTGGCTTTACCAAAAAAAAGGTTTCTTTCTAATAAATTCAGCTTACCGTCTGCTTATTTGAGAGATGTTGTGATCAAATCAATCATCCGAGTCAAAGGGTGTATAATTAATTTGAAAGAACTACGCCTAGCAAGTATTTTGTCAGACTTAGAGTCACATGGGATTAGAAGAATTTTCCACGTCTCTTTAACTTCCGGATTACTTTTATTTTTATCAAAGCCGATCCATTTTTTGTGTATGCAATATTTTCATTCCTGTTGGTGTTGTTGACCTGTCTGAGCTGTCAGTATATGACGGTAGAGATAAGTTAGTATTATCATCAAATTTGTTTAAACTATATTTCATTTTCTACAGTTCTTCCAATGTCCGTTCTTACATTGTTTATGATTTTTGAAGTTACTGCTGCAACTTCTCAAATTTTTTTTTCACTTTGATTGAAATTACCCTCTTTATATAAAGCCATCGTTTGAAATTACTAGCAATGCTGTCTTGACTTTCAAACAGTATCAACATACTTTACATTTAATGGTTGCGCTAGTGTAAATTATTGTTGGAATACCCTTAAGCATGGCATAAAACACCAATCAATCGATCATTTGAAATTACCCTCTTTATATAAAGCTTGCTTGTTTGTTCATTCGCTTGTAACTGTGATTTCCTTTGATTCAAAATTCTTTCTATCATTTGGGCTATTTTGGAATGTACCAATGCTGTGTTTACTAAGCACTGGAGGAAGAGTAATTTTCCAACACAGGATAATGCTTAAAACTGTATAATTGTATTAATATCAATAACAGTTGAATACACCGCTGACATATAAGTGAAATACACTTGGGTATTAAAGGTGTAAAACACTAATCAATCAGTCAATCATAAAAGGGTAACTATTCAGTTTTAGTGCAGCTTCTTATACCCCAACACTTCACATGTTATGGTTGTGCTAGTGTCAATTATTGTTGAAAGAAAAAACACAGCCGTCATATAAGGGAAATACCCTTGAGCACGGCGCATTAAAACACCAATCAATCAATTCATTCTTATTCCCTGGTGGTTTCTTAGCTAAGAACCAATACGAAACACTGATTTTTTTTTGTGGTGTTTTTCAATGTGTAAATTTTCCCACTTTACTGTTATTTTTTTATCTTATGATTTTTTTGTTCCCAGTGTGATTTCTTTAAGTTTCATATGAGTGAAATAATGTTAAGTACAATGTTAGACCTTAAACACTAGCTGAAATCAAGAAGACCGTTGTTGTTGTTGTAGCACTGTTGAACCCCAAAGACTGGTCTTTGGAGAGAATTGAGTAGCACCAAATGATTCCAAATTTAATAGAGAAAAGGTATTGAAGTACATGTAATGGCGATTCAATTCGACCACTTATATTAGGAGATACACAACAAACAAAATTACAATTATTACTCATTCAGTTCAAACTTTCCTCTTCATTTGGTCGCTGAATGTGGCGTAAAACACTAATCAATCAATCTTCATTTGGTCATCAAAAAAGTAGTCCTTGGCGATGACGTCAGCTTTATAACTACACACAATGTCAATAAATCTCATATAAAATCTCCATCAATACCTGATTCAAAGTGTTGATGAAAGGCCGAATGATTTTATCTCTAGTTTAGAATCGCTGAGGTACTTGACAAAAGAAAGTTAAAATAGTACTTGTTTTTATAAAAACTCAGTTTGGCTTTTTTAAACTATCTGTTTGTGACCAATACTTGATTGGTAAGATAGACAATTCCTTTTTTTTTTTCTCCTCAAATAAACCTACTGTAAAACAACCAGTCAATTATCATGTCATATGCACTTGATGTATTGTCCCTAAATTGTATTATTTTCATTTTGTGTAGTCATAATTTCTTTCAATCTATATTATTTGTTATGCAGTTTCTTATGAACTTTTTGATTACTTTTTTAGCTAGATAAATGGCAAAATTGCAACAAACAAAAAAAATATTTGTCTTTTGAAAGGGTCCAGATTTTATCGATTATATTTA
The DNA here is from genome assembly GCA_030265115.1 of Mopalia vespertina. Taxonomy (NCBI): domain Eukaryota; kingdom Metazoa; phylum Mollusca; class Polyplacophora; order Chitonida; family Mopaliidae; genus Mopalia; species Mopalia vespertina. The sequence goes on along the minus strand of JAQQZZ010118387.1, from coordinate 43,602 downwards.
GTCATTTATTGCCTGTGTTAGTATTCGCTGCGAAGCATCCTGTCCGGTTGATAGACTGCTTCGGTGGTATTCGGGTTTTCAAGTATTGTTTAGTCCAAAACAGGCAATTTATCTTAAAGCTGAAGGTCAATGAAATACCCCTATGCTACTAGTGACTCATATACCGTATAACTATGAGTTCACCATATTTACGGCGACCAGTATTGATAAAACGATTGCAAGTCCACTACTTTCTCGCCTCACTCATTTGTCACTGGTTTAATCTATCAAAGCCTATTGGATTACTACACTCAAACTATTTGTCCTGGTCGGGCTAATTTCAGCTTAGCACATTTGGTGAAAAAATTCTGATGGCAGCCATTAATGGAAGTTGGCATGGTTACAATTCCTTTGCAGCTGAACATTTTTTTTTTACTCCGCACTTTCTGGTTATACTTGATAACGATTGGTCTAATTGTTGTTAATTATCCTATTGGAGATTACTTTCTATTGACTTTTCTAAAAAATCAGTGAAAATTACCAAATGTATTTATCATTTCCTCTTTTTGTTTTACCGAAGGATCAGATAAATCAGGATCTGGGAAAGCTTTGTAATTATGTGGTCTGCTTTCTGGACTTTGTCTTAGTATTGACTGAAAATCTTGTTGTTAATTTGAACCAATTAAACCTTAACTGGTAGCTTGAAAGTTTAGCTGAGTGTTAATTGACTTTGTCTTAGTATTGACTGAAAATCTTGTTGTTAATTTGAACCAATTAAACCTTAACTGGTAGCTTGAAAGTTAAGCTGAGTGTTAATTATCTCAGGACTGTGTATTGCCCCAATTCTTATATGTATGTGTATTTTCCTAATTTTATGCATTCACATTCACTCACAAAGATTTTCAATTTAGTGTAATAACTATAAAGGGTAAACAATTTTTTAAATTTTTTTTTAACCCTGGCCTCATTTAGAATTAAGATTTTTTTTATTCATTTTGATTGAGCCAATAATTTTTTTTAAATGTTTGCAATTCATATTGTTCATATCTTGTTTTTGTTTTCTTTTGGGTAGCTTTTGTTTAAGAAAATAGGTCATGTCTAATTATAGTGCTTGGATATTAATTGTGTTGATTATTTACAGGTACTATTTCCCACATTAATATGTTATATTTTCACAGTGAAAGGTAATGAGTTCTTCTCAAACATCTTTTTGTTTGCGTACAAAACTTTTTTCCAATACCAGTAGCTCTATTGTAGGCTTCTCTTCAGTGAGCTAACTAGGTGCTTCTATTAATAGACTCGATAGTGTTTACTAATTGATTTTTATTTGTCGTCCTCTGATATTACAGATGCAAGTTTGTCCTTTTTATTGACAACCTTTAGTGTGACACGGCCTGCTGCAGTTCTCTATGGTTGTCATTCTCTTGTTTCTATGGTGATGACCTGAAAATGACTCACATCTCTTTTACTTTGTTTCAGCCAATGAGAAAGTGAAAGACATCAAGATGAAGCCAAAGAACTCAGCTCAGATGGTAAGTGCTTTTTGATTGGCTATTGATCACAATAGGACTGAGTCCATTCATGACTTTGAGGGGGTGGCTGTATTCAGTGTTGTACTACAATATTCTCAAGCTGGAGAGTTAGTCCTGACATCTTAAACCAATATCATTTTATATTAACCACATTTACACAAGATTTTCCATACATTTTTAAAAACCAGATTTAAAATCATTTTGAGATAAAAGAATTCCAGAAGTTCTATTTGTTTCCATATTTTGACTGCCACCATATCCCCCCTGCATGTCAGTTGAGTTGGGTTAGTCCTAGTTGTGTGTAAATGATGCAGAGTTTGAATGCTGTTCTATGGATGGATGTATGGCACCATTTCAATCTGTTTGGTCCATCTCTTAAATGCATCCGCTGATTCATTCAAAGCCGGCTTCCTTGTAACCGTTGCAGAACTGTGTAGAGAATTTTTACTGTATCAGCCTGAGGTTGTTTTATAATCCTGCTATATGGCTATAATAGATTTATTGAATTTTACCGGAGATTTGTGAGTAGTTAGTGTAAAAACCAGTGTTACAGGTCAGATATGATACAAAAACAATATCAATGGAGAGAAGCATGCGGTGTTGATGTAAATTAGAAACTGTACCTGTGTAACTCACTTAGCGCTTTGCTTCACACTGCTTGACCGATGTATGGCAAATTGATGACCAATAATTGGTCATTGCCTACTGGTCAGTCACTGGAACTTCCTGATAATCTGACCAGTTAAATGGTCAGAGGAATATACCTGGATTATTTACCTGTTATCTGATTATTTGTAATTACATTGTCAGGTGAGTATTTGTACTGGTTATTTTATGTGACAATATTCTGTATGTTTAAAAATTATTTTTGCAGCATTTTCACACCATTTTTAATTTTCTCCTGAGATTTTAAACACATGTCTTAAAAACATATTATGTACCTACATGTTAGTTATATATGCCTATCTTTTCTCTCATCTTTTTGTACCAATTTGTATTTTGTCAAAGTTTAACTGTTGTAGTTAAACTTTATCTTTTGTTCAGAAATTGCAATGAAATAAACGTAAGTGATATCGTTAAAACATGAAAGAAAAATATTTAAATATAATAGTTGCTATAATATATTATTTTCTACATGTACAATGTACACTGTATATAAGTACTGTAAGACACTAAACCTGCAATGAGAAAGAAAAAATTATTGATTTAAAGGCATATTAAAAAGGAGTCCTAAATTTGACTATAGTTGGCTTGATATCCATCACATGTTTTTAGAGGTGCAAGTTTTTTCTGCAATTAAGGATAATTATGATGCATCACAAGCCCTTTGATTTAAATTATATCTCAGATAATTCATATCATATTTTTATGTTGTATGTTTTCCTACCTTTTTTGTATTTAATACCATCTGTGCAATCAACCATTAATTTATTTGTTTATTAATTAATTCATTGATATCTTTTTCAACCAGCCTGCTTCAGTTTCTAATTTTGGCCTTGTCTATTTTGGTAACTTTTTAAGTTTTTTGGCAGTGTATCATGTTTCGTAATGTCTAATTTCGCTGAAGGGCTCTATACAAATTAAGCATGATAAAAACATTGTGCATAACTTGAGTGGATTGGCGTATGACATAACCAGCGGTGCTAATTGAATATTGGGTGTCCGAAATGGGGGGAAAGGGTGAGCTAAATGGGGTTATGGGGTTTGGAAGGGGGTAGGGTATGATAGCTCATAATATCCATTATCAATCTACTGCTGCACTCCACATCTGCCATAGAGCTCATTTCAAAGCCATTAATTTACAGGATCTATCTATTAGCTGTATTAATATAACTTCATTACTGTGCCTGGTGCGTTGACAAGCCATAATACTAATGCTTATAACGTCATTATTATCCACAACAAAAATATGGATAATGTAAAAGCATTCTAAACAATTATACGTTATTTTTATCAACATTTTTTTAAAAAAATTAATTCTAGCATTGATTAGTTTCTTTATTCCTAATTATATTAACATTACCATATCAAATGTTGGTTTTAATTTTTTAAAAGGAAATATGTTTACAATTTATTTGATTCTACAATTATCAGTTTGTCAAATAAAATTATACATTGGGATACAAAAAACAATCTAGATTTTTATGTTATAAATTTCACTGATCAGTTATAAAAGTAACGTTACGATTCTAATGAAGGCTACACATGAATATATGATGATTCAACATTTCAGTTTATATTAAAACAATGTCAACATTTATTTATGTCATTAAACTCATGACAATGGGTTGAAAATAAACTATATTATTGAGTCACCATGCATCCATGTTTATATTTTATTGGAGTCATAACTTTACTTTATCGGTCGAATTGTTTTATGAATATCACCAATATATTTTATGTTCGCTACTTTAATAGAAGGCCAGTGTGTTCAACAGTTGTAATGTCCTAGTTAAAGAGCATTTACTCAAAGAAAATAAAACTAATATCTATATTTTCTGAAGTTCACCATGTGGAAGAAATTTGTGTGGTAATGGTTCCAATCATAATCGAACAAAATACTTTCATTATAGTTTCAATTTAGCTCCGACATGGTAAAACCATCAGACTCGTTTTAGCACTACTTTATGCTTGTGAGCAAATTACCAGTTTTGTATGAATGAGTATTTGAGTGCGTTTAGAATGAGCTGCATCTGTCTAAATAGAGAATTGTTTTGATTAATATAGTATTGGTTAGGCATATAAAACTTGTCCATCCATCACTGACTCACAGCAAATCGGTATTTTTGCTCAAATTAGGGCCAGGAGAAAATTTTGGCCAGTACAAATTTTCTGCGGTGCTTAAGTGACATTCTGGCCAATAAAGGCCAGTAAAGTAGAGGGCCAAATTTATATAAATAAACATTATTCCCTAAGGTGTATTATTATCAATCCAGGTCCTGTGTACATGTAACTCATCTCCAACAAGCAGTAAAAGACTAGGGACTATTAGGACTGATTATAGAAGTCCATTATACAAGTAGTCCGCTGACAAATTTTATTAAAGTACATATCCTAAATATAAGCAGTCTTGGATTCAAATGTGCTTTAAAAGTATTTTTTATCGAAACTTTTTTAAAAAAAGTAAAGCCCCGTAATCTGTGATAGGAATTTGTTATTTTTCATCCAATATTTTCGCTAAAAATTAGATTACAACTGGAACACATTCCAGACGGCCAAAGTTTCCCTACGGCTTGTGATTTATTTGAGTGTTTACCATAATAGATATCTGACCACATGTCTGGTCTGTTCAGAAATATGATTATAGTGAGACAGTGAACAGAGAATATATAATGTCCATATGGATTGTCGCATAGATAGTCTAACATGGGTCTGTTGTCATTCTGTAATTTAGTTATTTATGCCTGACTTATACCAGATTACCAACGGTGTACCCAGCCTGCCACATAAGCCATGTTAGGACTGGTCAAGTTTCTAACACAATCAAATATCTAGAAATCCTAATACAGATCCTCATTTTATTGAATATTCTTACCAACTGATAACATTTATTTAATATCCATTCACTTTGTTGGCTTTATCCAAAGCCCGTCTGAACCAATCTGCTGTCCTTGATAACCACATTGTGTTCAGCTATCTGTAGCTCTGAACCATTATTCCCTTGACCAGCCTAAATCAGGCCAAAGTCTGATTTTGCCAATTCCAATATGGACATGAACATTCTTCAGTTTCTAAATATTGTCTTTTGAATTGAGTTTTAAAAAAATATTTTTTTAATAAGAAACACAGCAAGGACTCGAATGACAAATGAATTGGAATTGTCTGTATTACAACCTAAACCAGAAACCGAGATGATAGTCAGCGAAGCAACATGTTTTACTTTGTATTGCTGATCTCATAGTTATGTGGCCGTGGAATGAGCCAAACGGTCTGAAAGCTGGGGGACATTTTATGGCTTCAAGCCGCTAAATGACTATTTCTTTTATCGACAGTAAATCGACATTGCTTTCAACAAAAACCTGTTTCCTTTGGAGATGAGCTCTTTTGAAAAAATGGCAGGCATCGGTTAGGCGGACAAACACAAGTTGACGGTACAGTTGAGTGCTCGGTAATTGTCGTCTGCGTTCTGGAGCATTTGGTTCGAGGCGTTGAATATGAGCGATAAACTTAGACAGGTTTTCCAACTGATAGATCGCGATTCTGTACCACGATCCGGCAAACCTACTTACATCCAACAGCAATGTACGAAAGGTCGAGCCGGCTTTGTTTAATTGTCCTACACAAGAAAGCTTTCAATGGATGGCTAATATGGGTTGCATGTTAAGCGTTAGTATAAAAGAAGTTCAGTAGGCAAGTTTGTGTTGCTTCTCTTATTTGCTATCTCCACCATACAGAGAGAAGCATGTGCCGTTAACATAACAGCTGTGGTATACCCTCATTTAACATTGATTCTACACGTATATTTGAAACGTTTTTTTTAACTTATATTGAAAATATCTAGGTGTACTAGTTTATGAATACATGCAAAGCACTGATCATTAATTTTTTACATAAAATAAATGTTAAAGAATTGTTTTTTAATATAACCACATAAACATACTAATGGTACATGTACATGTAGTTGTCCTAGGATATTGTCAATTTGTCTGGCTCTCACCATAAAATATATTTTTTATCTTTTCAAAAATTTAATAATAGGTATTTTATGATTTGTCACCGTTTGCCTTGATATAACTGTTATATCAGATTATTCTTAAATATGTTGAACTAACATTGCTTTTTTAAATTACCATAATAATTTCAAAGTTACTTAAATGTTGCGATTGACTCGAATATTGCATTGTATCTTTTCAATACATTGGTATAATTTGTGTTATATAAAATCTTGAGCTGCTATGTACAGTGAATCTGGCTTCCAAATCTTGGTACACATATATATAGACTTTTGCTTGAAATTTTTGGCTAAATAAGGCAGTGTTATACTTAAGCTAAGCATTTTTGATTTCATTCTTTGACAAGTCCTCATTACTGTTATGGGCTTTTCGAGTTTCATTTTTGTGTTTTTGGAAAGAACATTAACAGGGGCTGGTTTATTGACATGATATATGTCTACCATTAGGGTATCTACAGAAGGCCTCATATTAACCCCTATCAAGATAACCATGCTGTTAGTACGTAATAACCCTTATAAAAACACCAATGTCTAACTCTGGCAGTTAAGGTACTAATAGTTTATGACTTTATTACCCCATGTTCTCTATCAGTGAAGATGTTTTTCTTGTTATTGTATCTCTTTTTTTTTTTACATTTCTTTTTTCACCAGCCATGCAAAGTCAAAAGACTGTTGAGTTCGACATTAAACACCAATCAATTCCATAAAAACCATTACCCTAGGCCTATCTTCTTCTATAAGAAATATCTGTATAAGGATGGCAACAGATATTTTAACCTTGTCATCAGTAGTACACGAATATGAGAAAGCTCAGAAGCTTACAAGTTTTGTGTGTTAAAATCTTCTCAAACTTGAATTGCCAGCCTACATTGTAATAATTTATTTTTAATACAATCATTTGTTTTGTTTAAATGTAATTTTTAAGTGTATAAAGTTGTGTTTTTAAATTTGGAGATATTTTTCTTTATTTTCTTTAAATTTAAACAGGACACATGGGTGCTACTGTTACTTTAGATGTGTATATTAATGTCATTTAAGCCCCTTCATTGTTACGACTCACATGGGTTTGGGGTTGCCAAAGTAAAAGCAGTTTTCTGGTGAATGGATATCCCTGGGTGTATTTCGTACAAGCTTTCATCTTGGATTTCTGTTAGCAATGCAAAGTCAACATATAAGTGAAATACTATTAATTAAAACGTTTAACACCAATCAAATCAAAGTAAATAAATAAAGTTGTGTGTGAATTTGATGATGACTATAGGGATCTTGATAGGCACAAAAATGGCAAATTTCCACACACCTTCCTCTTTCCTACTTCTAAAATCTAAGGTACCATATAGTCAACATACATGTACTCTTAAACTCTCAACATCATAAATACACATCATTGGACCATTTCATCAATTAACACAATCTTCTGTGTATATCTATTATGATGTTTACAGAATGCCCCATTTCCCCTGGGGCACCCAGTTAGCCACATGCCTTTAGTTTACATGGTACCCTGCTATCTACCCAGTATTTGTTTATGTAGCATATGGACTTTACTGTATACATTTCTTCTATCTGTGTGTATAGACATGTATTGGTGTTAACATATATCCTGTTTATCACACATGCTAAATGGCTCGACATATATACAATATATTTCATTTCCAACTTAAGTGTGCTTCAGTTTATGTTAGTCCAGATTCTATCTTATCATCATGATTATTTATGATAAATTTAGTCCCTTCAAGTACTAAAATCTCCTGAGTGCTGACTGTTATCCCTATATTATATTTTATTTTATATTTACCATTCATTATTAGAAAAGTACATATATTTTTTCCTCATGTGTATATTGTACTTCCAGGTTAATTAATGATATTAAAGACAAATCCACATGGTATTCAAATTTAAGTCATAAACAATATACATTTACAATCTGACATTTTTGATCAGGACATCTGGAATTAGACATTAAAGCCATCTGCTACAAAAATACAAGTCTGACTTCAGTTGACATACTCAGCAGTAATATCCCCAAACCACTTGTCTCCTACATGTACATTGTAATTAAAAACAGATTACAAATCTGAACTGCTCTACAGTAACTTCCAAACTTCTGACCAGTGTCCAGTTTTCAAATAATTCTGTGATCATTTAGAGATAAGTTGTCAAGTCTTAATTAATTCTGAAACCAACTGAAGACTATCAACAACTACAATAACAGAGCAAGTAAGATCTAGACCCTGTTCCCTACATCTTGTTAAAGGGTACTATAGCCATATCGTCTTTAACTTGGCACTGCAGAACATGTCTTTTCTAACAAACCAAAGCGCTTTACATTTGATCACATTTTACTGTTGGTGTTTCTAAAATGCCATCATCAGGGATGGAAATAAGGGACGTTTATCGGTGTATTACTGGTCAAAATCTGACAATAACTGTTATTGTTTAAACCAAATTCACATCTTAATTTAAAATCAACCAATCAAACTATTTTCCCAAATTTCAATCCCTGCACCATATAAGTGTAACATCCTTCCGCATGTGTAAACACCATGTAACCATTCGATCCAGACCAGGATGTTACATGTGCAGTTAAAACTCGTCACCAATGGTATTATGTAACCGTTTCCTTCCATTTAAAGAAACACAGTCCTTGATTTCTATCTCTGCACCATATAAGTGCAACAACCTTCAGCATGAGTAAACATCATGTAACCATTTGATCCAGACCAGGATGTTAGACCTGGGATTACAAAATACAGTGATATTAAGTTTGACCATATCCAGGCCCAATCCACATAAAATCAGGTACTCTGTATTGTTCTCATTCATCAGTTTCATTAAAGCGTTCAGAAAACAGGTGAGCTTGACATTTGTCAATGCACATGTGCATTATTATTGTGATAGATAGCTCATGAGAGTCTCCCTCCTTCAGGATTTTTTTGGTTGTTTTAAAGGTCCGCAAAAACATAAATATTTGACTTATACGGAATGTGAATATATAACAATGAGCATTAACTTCTCCTCCATTGATATTCAATGTCTGTAAGGCAGAAAAAACAAGTATAATTGAATCCGTTGAATCCGTTAAAGATAGGTGTTTATATGTACTTAAGTCTTTTTATTTCTAAAAGCAGCTGTAAAATGGAAATATTAAAGAATGAAATTAAGTAATTTTTGTTCAACGCCACTGTCGTCTTTGCTTGCAAATCGGTATTGCATCTGGCAATTCCAGCGTTCCGTGAGAGAGTTAGTGATTTCATCGGCAATTCAAGGCTACAGCTTGCTGTAACATATCCCTGTATATTGTAATCCCAGATTAGACGTGCAGTTAAAACTTGTCACCAGTGAAATTATGTAATCGTTTCCTTCCATTCAAAGAGACAGGGTCCTTGAGAGCTTGTAAAAGATAAGGTGCTTCTAATTAATGACAGAGATTTACCAGGCTACTGTCTGCCAAGTGACACGTAATGGGTGAAGACATAACTTACAACACATGTCCATCTCCCTATTGGTGTTCAAATAGTCGCCCATCCTTAAACTGCTGTAAAATCAGACATTTTATAGCTTAGTGTGTTCTGAAGCCCTGTTATTTCTGAGGCCAGCTGGTTTGGGTTGCACCCAGGTACATCTGGCAAAACAGCAGTTGCATGTACCCTTCAAGTAGCCTGCTCTTCAAATGGTATCTCTGCCTCGCCCTCCTAAGTGTTCTTCATGCTACTGAATCATGAAAAAGTCCCCCGAACACAGACTGCATCCTTTGAAAACAGCTGCAATCAGATGATGTTTACATGAACGTTGTCTGTAACAATCAAGAAGTGCATCTCTTTAAGAGAGCCAGGACCAGATATTGCTGCCAAATCTGACCAAGAATTAAACAAACTGAAATAATCTTCAAATGTGCTAAAATGGCAAATATTACTCTGTTATTTTTAATTTCCACAAATCCGATGTTGAGTTTAACACAATGACAATGGATTAGAAATTGCATGTCTTAAATACCCCAGTCAAGTACAAATTTTTGTTTGAGTTTTCTTTATTTATTGATATTTTTTGATATTATTAAACTGGATTTCCCATCTCATGTTATATAATAGACTTTCAACTGGTAGCCCTATGGTATATACAACGTTAAACTCAAATCAAACAGACAGGAGAGCTAACCATAGCCTTCTTTTTCAATTAAGTTTTGACTTTATTTTGCCAAACGTTTCTACATTTCTTCTGCAAACATCAGAATATGTGTATATTTAGATGTACATTTTAAACTGTAATGTTTTGTAAATGTCACCATTTTCGTGATCTGTCAGATAAGGGGTTCTTCATTTTGTACCCTCAGACTGACTGTCAATGTTTACCAGCTACATTTTGAGTAATTAGGTTTGTTAGACCAGATTAATCGATGAGAAGATTCTGTTTATCCGGTTTGCTTAAGAGTGTCTGGACAGATTGACAGTGATGTCTGTTTTAAGAAAATACTCTTTCAGACTTTTCTATGCATGTATCATTTAGTGTTCAATTTTCTGAGAACGTTTTTATTGATCGAAGCTGAGGAGGTCAATAATGTCAATTAATTAACAATCCATTTATAATGGTAGATGCCTTCAATTATTTAATTGTAAATTATTTTGATTCATTGACATATTTTGCTATGCCTAGGATATTTTCATCAGGTAGAATGGCAAAATTACTCCTTCAAAGAAGGCTACAATGAACCTTTTTCACGATTAAGATTTCACGATTAAATACAAGTCTTAAAAGTTTTTTTTACATAAATGTTCAGTTAAAAAAAATACTACTTAATCGCTATTTCTAGTATGTAATTTAATTCGTTTATTCGTGGCTTCATTTGCTAGCAGAAGAAAAAATACAATTTCATGTTAAGTAGAAATGACTCTTGCGCAGGCAACTTCATTTTTATTAACTCTTTGCCCTTCAAAATGCCTTTAACATCTTTAATTTTTGCAAATGTCAGGAGACATTTTTGCTAAGATTGAAAAATCACTTCAAGGCGTATAGCAGACCAATACTGTTTATCCTTTCAACCCTTTTTAACCTTGTATCTTATTTAAATCTTTCAATGAAGGCCTGTCGACAGTTTTGACATCTTTCTAAGACTCATTTTCATCTGAATCTGAGTGGCTCCGTGTTTCTTGAACATCTTGAGCAAAATTTAATGGATATCTTTATAATGGTTAAAGCTTGAACATTATCCGAAAACCTTTCATGTAGTCTCGTTTATTTAGGAAGTCTTTTCTATTCTTTTGCTTTCAGAGCATCAATTTAGATGATTGAGGGCTTTAAATATATTCCGCATTCACTGATTTGTTTGTCTAAATTGGATTATAAGCAGAAAAAGTGTAATATCAATTTTAAAATATTGGTCTGTGGTGATTACTGTAGAATTTATTTAAAAAATGTTGTCCATTTTCTCTGATGTCATTTCTGTAATTGTCCAGTTATAATGTTCGGCTTGGTTGTTTTGGTGGGTTTTTTTTAGACATTAGACATTTAATTTTTTGTTTGTTTAGCATAGCTACTTTACATTCCAACAACTTATAAAAACAATTGACCACAATCTAAAATTGTGGATTATTGCACTTGACCTAAAAAAGAGAAAAAAATAAGGTGTAAAGCCGTGTAAGATTATCACCATGGAAACTATGGTAGAATAATTGGAATCTTTACAGATTTTGGTTGATAAGCAGCCAATCAGAAAGCAGCATGCCATTTTCTGCTGTATCGTGCTATCAACAATCTGTCACCTCATCCAAGTTTCCTTGGAGTCAAGAGTAAAATAATGAGACTTGGAATCAATGGCATTACAGGGGGTCACAACCATAAATCCAGGAACAAGTTCTCAATCTGTGAGCTGTCTTTTATATGATTCATAGTCCATAAATTGACCAATTTCAGCAGAGACTACGATTACATCTACAGCCAATAAACTACTTATCTCAAACGGCTGAGATTTATCTGTTATATTTTCAGAAATTGATTAAACATGGCTAATACTAGACTTTCACAATCAATTTAGGAAAGGGATCTTTAAGAAATCAATATGGGGAAAGTTAATATTTTTTGAGAGTGCAGCATTAAACAAATGATAAAAGGGAAATTAATACAATTTTCACTTTTAATTATATATCTTTTAGCTTCATTTGTGAATATTATGTTATGTTTGAAAGATTGGGACCCATATATATGGGAAATGGGGGCCCATAACAGGTTCCTGACATGCCAGAATAAGCCATGCTTGGATAATTTTAACTGTGGATTTGGTGACATTCTGAATGAAGAAGAGAGAAAATAACCATAGGTTATAAGTGGATATCTTAAAAACTTAGTTTTGAATAAAGCTTTGTTTAGAAAAGAAGAAGCATGCTTTTGAACGATTGGGCCCGATCCATTGGGAGAAAAGGGGCCCATTTTGTGTCCTATATGATCTCACCACGGCTCAATCTGATGTGATTTGGACTGCTGAACCTCTTTCAATGTACCACAGACCTAAAGTTGTCTGTTGACATAGTATGTTAGGGGAGGTTTTAGTGGACAGTGCCTTAGAGATTGCAGGGTGGTGTTTTGAAGGCTTCATGGCGTAAGTGAAATGTCCTTGAGTACAAATTTAAGCACCAATCAAACAAACAATTATTAGATGTAAAATTTGCTGGCTTAAGATGAATGCAAAAAACGATGTTTTGTTAATTTGTCAACCTGTCATCGTAACTGTCAGGGGATTTTTTATACTGATAAGGCTGTCATATAAATAAACCTTTTTTTTTAGATCTTGTGTCTTTTCTCTTCCATTAGTGTTAATAGGCTAGTGTATCTGACATGTAAATAGTGTGTAGTTGATAACCTTTAGAGATGCTACCCTCAAGAGCAGATTTTGTTCCTGCTGGATAAGGACAATTAGGAAAGTTAAAGATTTGACAACTAATGACAAGGACTTAAGGCATTTTTGTTAGGCCAGACTGATGTATTGTTTCAGTTAATATTTAAATGTTCTTTAGTGTAAATTTAAGAATATTACTATGCATTGTTGATTGTAAAATTAAAATTTGTTGTTAAAATTTTCTAAACTAAAATGTGCAATAATGTCTTCCAATAGCTTGACATTTTGGGTAATTTCTCTGTGGAAGAGGAGAGATAGTTAAGTAAGGATAACATACTGCACTACAGCTCCCAAGGCTTCTTTAACTGGGTATGGTTCACTTAGTCACAACTGTGTTTAGTTAACTTGGGACTTGGGTAGTGATCTCTCTGACAAGATACAATGTTGTACTTTAGACATTATACAGTTAGTTTCTGCACTTCGGAACCACATTTCATGTTAAGGATGCCATAGATTCTTTAAATGTTAAGAAATGTACCAAAATAAAGCCAATAAACTTTTGTATATATCTTGAAAATGGAATAAGATTTTTGCGAAAGCTTTAATGCCAAAATGTACAAGTTATTTGTCATTATTTTGTCAATAATTTGCCTTGCTATTAAGCCACTTCAATAAAGTATTTATATTGACAAGGTATAAATTTTTATCAAACAGGACTTTCCTGTTTGAGAGAGATCTCCACTGTAATATTGCAGCTGAACTAGCTGTCAACACAAAGCTGATCTGTTGTAATGTCTAGCCCTGTAAATTAGCTCATTTTGACAAATTTTGTCATCCGACAATAAATGACAATAATGTATTTTAAAGCAATTTTGCTTTACAAAGGCACATTTATGTATTTATGCAAACCAGGGGAAAATGCAGATGTTAGGTTATCTCACAAAATTTTAGAGGACCGATTTTCATGTTATGCCAGAAAAGATTACAGCACAGGTCTGCAGGTGGGCTCTTGGGAGGGAGTTTCCTGTTGCGCTGGTGCTCTCAGACCTAAGGAACAACATGAAGATGATCTGTTTGTGATGTCTTTGTATTACGTCTTGTCTTTATTTGTTGACAGTGGCATCAAGGGTGGTTTCCTCTACCCATTGGGCTGGCATGCCCTTATATCATTGAAATAAACATACATGTAAGTGTGGCGTTAAACCTCGCTCAAACAAGCAAATATATTGGCTGTGTTTGTTGCTAGTGATGCTAAGGGAGGTAACTTCCATCTCCTATAGGCGGGCACACAGCTATTTACTTGAAATACATTTAAATAAAAAACCCAAAACAAACAATTTAAAAACGATCATAAATAAACTGAAGGAGATGTGATTGTAATCTAAAAAAAAAAGTCTAAACTATTAGGACTATGACTGTGGGTTTATTCCTCGACACCATTGACTTAAACGTTCAGGCCATGTACAGACCAGGGGTAGTGTAAAAGGGTGAAGACCCAGCTATTGGATACTCTCTAGCATTCTAGCGTCTCTGTCCATGTGTTACTCATGTGCAAGTCTAACGGCTTTCTGTTTTGTGAGTTTGGCCCGTGGATCAGCTATCAACAACAACGCCGCTGATGATGCATGTGTAACTGGAATCATGTTAGCAGGGCTGTCCAGGGAAACTCTTCATCAAGTCACATGTCAGTTTTAATGACCCTTGCTCCATTAGCATATGGCACAAGCCACCAGAGAGGGACCCACCTAGTCTATATGATAGCCCCGTGATAAATTACTCCAGTCTTGTTTACCACTGAGAATAAGCTTTGCCCAGCTGATCAGATGGTCCAAATCTGTAAGTTTACCATATCTTCCTTAGATGTTTAAGTACCCTACTATGATTCTATTATCTTATTATGGCTGGGACATGTATCTTGAGATTTTGTATTTGTTTAACCATCATACATGTATATAGGCGAGTTTTTTTTAACTTTTGTATTATTGAAAACTACTAAAAGCTACTTATACTTTTGATTGTCAGCTTTGATAAATTTATGATTGTTAATTATAAAAACTTAGTGAAGTAAAATATACTTTTGTCTACAACACCATTACTTTAATGGCTATTAGTTAGTGAAAGCTAACTGAGGTGAAGTAGGGTTTTGTTAGCTTCATTCCTCCCTGAAATAGCGGCAGTCCATTAGGGCAAGGAGGGAGCGTCTGGGAGAATTTACATCACACATCGACCATTGAATCCCCTGCGGATTGATTCCCATCATAGAGTAACAAAACCTGTGAAATCGACTCTTCTGTTATCTGACAGACCTCCAGTGCAGCACTGAATCATATCAATCACATTTACACATCATGCTTTGTTCTCCCCGATTCTGGCCATAGATTCTCAATTGAATTGACACTTTCTTCAAATTTGCTACAGGAATTTCAAGTCATGGATAAAGTTTTGTCTTTCCGTCTCTTGTCAACTCAAACTGGTTCAGACTCCCCTAAAACTGTCTGTGACTGGTGTATGTTTGTGTCTTTCTGACATTTTTTTTCTGATGTTAGTCTGCCTCAATTAGTTTCTGATACCATTTTTTGTTATTTTAACTATAAGTTTATTGCTAAGTTTAGAACAAATTAGTTGGAAGAGAGCTTCCTGTTCCCTGGTGCGTTCAGAGCTAAGGAGCAACACGAAACAGATCAAATATACAAGCAAATGAAAGAAAGTTTCAATATTTAAAACAGTTCAGTTTCTTTAATTTCAAGAAGTAAACAAAATTTGATGTGCTATTATTAAGATGTTGTAATCTTCTCCTCTCCCCAAAAATTTTTTGCCATAAGAAATTGAAGTGACTTGATTTTCAGACTTTGACTCAAAGGTGGCGCTATACCATTATCAAGCCATCAATCACCTTGACATGTGAACAGTTTGTTCTCAGGGAGAGATGCACAGTATATGTCCCCGGGCATTCCTAACAAAAATGTCTGCAATTCCAGCTGTCTGACTTAAAACCAACCGGCTGTTTACATTTGTCTCAAAGTCTATGAAGTTCTTTTGTAGCTTTCACCAGGAACCACATCTGACAATCATTAAAGTACTTCCCAATGCTTAACATACATGCCTTTGTCTTTTATGGATTTTTTGTGTACAATTTTCATTGATCTTTGTTGATCGTACTCTTAATTTTTTTCAATTGCCATCTTAAGGTCATAAAAAAGGTACCATTTTTCTGACTTTCAATTCTATTCGTACAATTCAGATAGATTTTTTAAATTAGGTTAAAATACATTTATACCGTTACATGGATTCTGGCATATGCTGGATGTGTTCGTTTATTTGTTGCCAGGACTCTCAATGAAAGAGAGTGATTACTCGCACTCGCCTTGTCCTCACCCAAGTTGAGAATAAGGAGAGTGATGGCTCACTCGCCTGTACAATTTAATTTCATTGCTAATTTTAACTGGGTTAACATTAAAACTCTGAGCTTGCCTAATCTAAATGTAGGAGAGTGGTGGATCACTCGCCTATATTTTATTCATCGAGAGTCCTGTTTTGCAGTTAGAATCCTTAACTGTTTTGTGTATTCTTGTTTTTCCCATGAAAGCTAGACAATACATTCTTTAAGTTTAGTCTGCTTTCTGCAGTTTGTTTGATGCATTGATTTATATTCAAGAATTCTTCTTACATGTATTTTATATCTGAATTTGTGTTCTTTTTGAATGTCAATAGTTTAAGTTACCCCACATTTAAATCTTATATACTAGTTTGTACAATTGTTGGGATGTAGACCTAAGGAAGCAAATTGTCTTGTCAAGATTACCCAGCCAACCATGTTGTTTCAGTCTTATCTTGGAGAAGATTATACATATAACTTTGTAGTTTGGTTTATTGTACACCTATGTCGTACATCATGTATGTCATGATACATGTATATTTTCTAAACATGTACATGAACCATCTACTTGGGTGGGGGTGGGGGTGGATCTATAGGTTACCCATAGCAACTCAAGATTAAGATCTATTCAGAAACTTGTCGTGCATGGCTGGTGGGCGCTTCCTGATGCCCTGGTGCTCTCAGAGCTATTAAAAGGGGAATAGGAAGCCAATCTATTTGTGGTGTCTGTATTGCGTCCTGTCGCTGTCCTGTATTTGCCCTGCTTGTCTTTGTTTGTTGCCAGTGGTGTCGAGGGTGGTTTCCATTACCCATTAGACTGGCACACCGTCTTGTGAGTGAAATAACCTTTAGTTAAGTGTTAAACCCCAATCAAACAAACAATAATTTGTCTCTGTGAGTTTATCTAGAACATACGATTATTCTTCATTTTTAATTAATTAACATCCCTGTACCATTTCGAGTAATTAATCAACATCCCTGTACCATTTCGAGTAATTAATCAACATCCCTGTACCATTTCGAGTAATTTATCAACATCCCTGTACCATTTCGAGTAATTAATCAACATCCCAGTACCATTTCGAGTAATTAATCAACATCCCTGTACCATTTCGAGTAATTAATCAACATCCCTGTACCATATCGAGTAATTAATCAACAACTCTGTACCATTTCGAGTAATTTTGAGAAATGTATATTTAACATATGGTAAGATTACACAAACCTTTTTTTATGAACTCATCATCCCCGTGGTGGTGTTTTTTTAAAATAACATAACACTAACAATAAACTATTAAGTTTTTCCTTTTTACATGTAGCCTACATCTCTTTTGTGTTATTCCAATAGCAGAGACTACTATACTTAGGCGGAAATTTATCTCCACTGATATTATCCATGTAACTTTGAGTTTCAAGCAGCCGTGTCCCTATTGACCGATGTGAGATCACATGAAACAGAAGAGACACTCATGTTTTCACCTTTATGTGTGACAAGTTTTCAATAGACAGAGGAAAATACATCAATTATTAACCTTGGCCTTTGTTTATGTAATACTTCTTGAAATATAAGATGACATGCCTCAATGCTACATTGAAGATGTATGGCTGCCTTTTGTCTATTGATGTACGCAACATGCCAGATGAGGTATTGGAAATGTGTTCACAATGCAGTATTGATATATGACCAAAGATACCTATTTTTTTTTTAAACGTGAAAAGAACCAACTGTTTATATGCAGTGATTGAAGATAGAAATATGTCTCTCTCAAGTTTCATGTTTGGTTCATTGTGTTTGAGCTTTTGCAATAGAACTGTTCGCTTCTCATAAAACGGCTCTCACCTCTCTAACTGTTGGTAGTGGTCTGTAGTTAGGGGTTATCTCAAGGCTCATGTCACACAGCAATCTCGACATAGACTAGTAGGTAACATTTATCACAGGTTATCTTTGCATAGAGGTTTGGTTAGACAAATAAATGTTCACTCTGAGTGATCTTTGTGTGGTTATCAGTAAGGTCTCTGGAAAATATTGCCTGGAAAGTGTTTACCCTGATCAGTAAAGACTGCAAGAATGTAGAGGGCAAACATAGCACATAGGTTTTTTTTCTCAAAGTGTTCTCAAAGGCAAGTTACGAAATATGAATTATCAATGTTTGCCATTTTGTTTTCTGTTTTTTGTCTTTTTCTTGTATGCACTTCATTTAAAACTGGATGTGTTAATATCATAATAGTTGCATCTCCTCTTTTTTATTTGCCTTGGGATTTTGATCTTAAATTCAGACACACATCTTCTGGGCTTTTTGTTTCATTTGATATCCAAATTTCGAAAGCATGAGTCATTTTTGGTAAAGGGTTGAGACAATTATGTTACTTCAAAAGAATTATTTTAAATTTTTAATCAATTTTCAATAGTTTTTCTTTTGTTGTCCCAAATCTCCATTTTTCAATCATTTATTTGTCAACCCATGGTCTGCACAAGAATTGTGCCAGACAAATTTTATCCATGGACCAAGAGGCTATACAGAGCTGACGGAGCTGCCAATAACAGACCTTAGCTGGTAAAAATGGCAGAGTGAAGTTGACAGTCTGTCTGACCCTTGCATTAAGATGTCTGTCTTAAGCTCTACCCCCACCATTAAAATAGTCTAAGGAAAGGATTTCAGTCTACACTTATCATTAACTAGAGACCTGGGAGATTTTAGCATACCATGTCTTTGAACACAGATTGTTCCTGGCACCTGTTGAATGATATACGGAGCTGTGGCAAGTAGGTAGTAAGCTTTTAAATTGTCTCTTATTGAAATGCTGAGCGAATGTTAAAACTTCAGGTGGGGGGTTGGAGAAGGAGCTTCCCCTTGCATCAGTTCTCTCAAAGCTAAGATGCAACAAAAACCTGCCCTGTTTTGTGTCAGATTTGTATTCAAAATTACATCCTCTAATTGTCCTGTCTTCATTTGTTTCCAGGGGCATTGGGGTGATTTCCGTCAACTATTTCCACTCTGTCATATCATTGAAATAACCTTAAGTATGATGTTGAACAATCACACAACATTAAATCATATTAAGTCCTCACTGTCTTATCATTGTCAATTAAATTTTGTCTTCCTTTGTTTCCAACCAAGAGGGAATCATTTGTGTAAATTTTAGGCTGGCAAATCAAATGTAGGCTAATTTAATTTTTACCGCGTTCAAGGCAGGTCATTTTTATGTTTTGATTTTATCTAAACAAAATAAATTATAAATTTTATGATTATTTTTGTGGTGCTGCTACCAGGTTTGCCCCTCTTAAGGGTTGTTTATCACTATCTGTTGGAGATCAAAATATTTCTAGACATTCCTGTCAGCCTGCCAATATGATTTGACCTGGCTGGTGTGATTGTGTGCAGGACAGATTTGTGTCTGGAGGGGGATTTCTCCATGAGCTCAGTCGAGTGCATGTCGTGTGCAGCCGCGGAGCTCACACGCAATTCCTGAATGAAGCTGTGACCCCCCAGAGCTATTATGCAAGACAACCTCAGAGGATTTTTTATTAATGGCATAGCCGCGACTTGGCTGGAATCCTGATAAGGTTAGGCTAACCTGTTGTGAACTAGAGATAGCAGAATGCAAAACAAAGCTCCAGCTACTGCGAGCTTCAGCTGTCTGCCATGTCAATGAAAAAAAACCAGTAAATGCATGTCTGATTTGCCAATACTGCTGAAGGATTAATTGCTTGGCATAGACTCTCTTGTTTTCAAGACTTCGCCAATACATTATTTTATTAGTGATAACAAAAACCACTGTTGGTTTGTCATGCAGGATCTAATATTGGGTTTAAGAATATGTAATAATGAAAAAGTGTAAGAAACAAGTAAAACAAATCAGAACTGTAGTACAATAAGTACCTGTACCTATCAGGATGTCCAATGATATTTTCCACAATACAAAATATATTTGAAACCTCCCTCCTACATACCGAGGTTGCATATAGATTATTGAATATTAACCATTATAATTAAAGTAACTACAGGTAATATTTATGCTACATTTATGTAAAGTCATATTTAATTGGCTCATTTTATATGCCCCTGGATACGGGTGGCGGGTTCCTCATTTTTCAAAGAGTAGCATTGCATATTCTTTCTTACCCTGAAAATCATTTAGGTACAATTTTAAAATTCAATCAAATTATACAATTTTCAACCTATAGACAGTGTTTTCTAAGCACAGATGTAAACAAACTGTCTTTGACACAAAACTAATTTGATAGCCATGTTTCTTATGATCTGCTCTTCTTTAGCAATAAATCAAACTATCAATCGATTAAGCTATGGCATCCTATCTTTTTTGTCTTATTTCGTGATGTCAGTAGTACTTTAACCCAATGTGAAAAAATACTAAAAAGGACAATATGTAAAAAAAAATCAATAATGATTATAAGTGAAAGTAGAAGTAGTTAGTCATGTCACTGCAGGAAATAATAGCTTTCCCTGACTTTATCCCCACCCATCTCCAAATGCTCTAGTTAGGAAGATATTAGTATTGTCAATCATACTTAGAAAAGGCCCCTGTGAAATGACTCCCACTGTTTCTATTTTTCTGCTATCCAAAGCTCTTCTGTTTTCCTAAATACAGTGTAAAGCAGCTTCGTTACCTAGTCAGAATTTGCCAATTGGAACGTCAACGAAATACTTGCCTTTTTGGAAAGGTAAGCTTTGATGTGTGGTGGGTTTTAGTGATGGCAGTTTATTTATAATCACAGTTTTAGGTTAGGATTTGTTTTTTTAATATTTTTTCTTGCTGATAGTTAGGTGACCTTTTGATGTGAAGTGTATAAGGTCATTTAGTTCTATTGTTTAACTTTTTATTTTATTTTCATAACATTGTTTTAAAGTGACAGCATTATTACTGTCCCCATGTTAAAATGAAAAGTACTTAATCTTTGATAACCATGTTTTAATTCATATGTATGAATATCGCAATGAACATAAGTCTTTTAAATGTACAATGCATTTTCACTTTATCAATCAATTCGTGTCAAAGAGTAAGTTCTTTGTAATTCTAGAAAGGAAGTTTGGATAAAAATCACAAAAAAATGATGGCCTGCTTACACAAAATAGCCAGAAATAAAGAGGGATATTTAATTTATATTATCTCCAAAATTGATAAACCATCAGTAGGAATTTGTAATGTTTATTATCTGTTAATATGCTTTCTTCCATGTTAGATGAAACTTTACTGTTTGAGAAACATATATACCCTAAATAACCTCAAAATTCGTCCATAAAATTGCTACTTTGGAAGCTATTTTAAAGGCTCGGAAATTGTGTCTGAGAGTCAGAAGATTGATTTCCCAGTTAGAAAGCATCAAGATTTCCCAGAAAACATAAATTTGTCTGTTTACATGCTGTAATATTGTCACAACTAGCAAAAATGTAAGCATTGTTCATAAACGAAATTTGAGGTGATTTGCTGTATGTCTGAAGCTTCATTGCTTAAGCATTAATGACAGCAATATTTCTTCAAAGACTGTTGTATCCTTAGCTATCCCATTAAGCATGAGAAAGACATGAGCACTCCATTTTGGATTTTTTTTTAGAAGCGGCATGTTACCAGCATTTGACAGTGTTATGAAAATAGAGGTATTAAGTGGTGGTGATGTTTTGTGTATCATATCCTGGCCAACACATACACGCCTCAAAAGTTAGGTTTTATTTTCACAATAATGTCGCACTCAATTTGTCAAATTGGATGAATTATTCTGTTGTTTGTAGGAAAAATGTCAAGCCCTGATACACCTCATATAGGTCAGACTGTCATGAACGAGATCTGGTAGTTAACAGTTTCCATTGAAAGTGAACCATTTTAAAGATAAGAGGTTCTTAAAGCAGTATGTTAATACAAACAATTAGGGTCAAGTGTTCCAGGAATGCTCTTCAAGAGGGGCTCAAAAGTGTGCTTCTGTATGTGGAATACAAAATTAATATATAAGTTATTCCTCGGTACAAATTGAGGTTTTGGCATTCTCGATTAACATTATTCAGTCAATATGCACTTGGTCACGTTGCAGTGCTTGACATTTTGGAATTGTTTTGCCCCATCTCCCCTCAATATTGTGATTGCTTGTGCCTAGTCATTCATTGGCTTGTGCAGAATAGTATCAGACAGTTTCCTTGCTTTGTGCTTTAATTTTATATAAGGCCTTTTATTGGTCCTTGATCCAAGGAGATTATATAGGTTTAATTGTTTGTAACACTTTAACAAATGAACTCAGAGTTTGTAAACAGCTTTCATTTGAAAACTTACACATCCAGTTTTAGTTTTGCAGGAGTTATGACCTGTTTGACTCCAAAAGATAAGCTTATATGTTTTTGGTGGCAGTTCAAACAGCAGGGATTGTATTACTCTCAATACTGTACGTTTTCCTTATTGACGATATCATCTGTTAGACAGGTGGCTGGTTAGTCGGAGCTTCCTGCGCCTTCAAAGCTTAGGGTGAACAGGAAGCGGATCAGCTGTGACATCTTCCACCATGAATACTCATACTTTGTCGTATTGCACCATGTTCTGTGCTTGTCAAGCATTTTTTCATCATTTTTCTCCATTGATGTTTAATGAGGTTGACATCTCCCATTTGCCTCAAAATCTTATTTGAGTGAAATAACTTTAAGTGCTATGTAAAACTGGAATCAAACAGAAATCTGTTGACGACTAGGATTCGCTCAGAAAAAAGTGTTTGAGCAAAGTATTTTGACATTTGGAAAATTATCAGTTTAGAATAAATACTTAAATATTAGATCTATGCTTTTATATATTTTGAAAACGAAGAGTATGCTTTTATATAGATATTTAATTCAATGAAATTATATATTACTATTTCCACAAACAATTGTGACTTGGCATTGAAATACTGGTGCCACTGTTATGAATAAAACATTTTGAAACAGATTCCATTCCTTGTGATTTCATTTTATGCCAGGAACTGTTTTCAGGATGTCTAAAATCAGTTAACGTTAGTCTGACCATGCCTGAGTAGTTGGCACTTTACTTACTGTCTAGGCCTGCGGCCGTGGCTTAGTGGTTAGCGAGTGCGCTTGCTAATCCTACTTCGATCTTCTGTTCATGGAATCAAGTCTGCCTGTCGACTATCAGGTATATGCGTGAAACACACTATGTGCCTGCAGCAGTTGCCTGAAGTGGACAATCCATCGTCATATATAAGTGAAATGCCCTTAAGTTGATGTTAAACCCTAATCAAACAAACAAACAAACTTATTGTCTT
>JAQQZZ010118387.1:0-19946 GCA_030265115.1 Mopalia vespertina | reverse complement strand
CCCCCCTGTGTTCCATCTAACATTAGGGACACGTAAACCTAAAAGGGATATAACTTTAAGTATAATGTTAAACACCAATCAAACATACAAAATAAATTAGAAGGGACCAATCAGATAAATGTGCATGGTCAAAACAGATTCCAACTATAATGGCTAATTTGTCCTGATGAAAACGGTCAGTTTGGTGCTTATTTGACCAGAAAGATATTAGTAATGCTATCTGTAGAGTTAGCTCCTTCGCAGTGGTGGTACTTGGGTTAGTGTAACTCCAATTAAAGCAGTGACCATAATGATAAACATTGAGGACATTTCTATCCTAATGAGACTTATTCTGACTCTGTTGCTCCAAGCCAAAGAAAACGGACTCCAAATTAGTTTTGCCCCAAGGTTTCTAAGCATCTTTGCCATTGAAGTTTCTGTTGTTAATAAGCTTCAGTGATGAGGTCTGTGTTAGGACTGGGATTCTATGGGAATTTATTGTCAGCTGAATCAAGTAAATTAAATCATTTCTCACTCTAAACTACATGCTATAGCTGCAGTTTAATTTGTAAAAAGTTGGAGTACATAACTAAAGTTCATGATGAAACTTTAAGAAAGAAAACAAAAATATATTTTTCATACTGTTTTCAGAGTTCATTATCCTTGCAAACAGTTTTTGTCTGGAATGTTTGATTTTTGATTTAGCAGTTAGCCGTGTAGAAATTAACCATTTTCACAATATTTTGACAATCTTCATGCTTCAATGGAAACGATTAAAAGTAAGTAGTAGGCATTTGGGAGAGAGCTTACTGTTGTCTTGCTTTAAGAGCTAATGGGCTACACGAGATCGATGTGTTTGTGATGTCTTTGTATGGAGTCTTGTCATCGGCTATGATTGTCCTGTCTTGTCAGCGGCTATGATTGTCCTGTCTTATCATCGGCTATGATTGTCCTGTCTTGTCAGCGGCTATGATTTTCCTGTCTTGTCAGCGGCTATGATTGTCCTGTCTTGTCAACGGCTATGATTGTCCTGTCTTGTCAGCGGCTATGATTGTCCTGTCTTGTCAGCGGCTATGATTTTCCTGTCTTGTCAGTGTTACCATTGACATCAAGGATGATTTTCTTAACCCATTGGGCTGACATGGTGTCATATTGGTGAAATAACTTATCGGTATGACATTAAACCAAACTAACAAACAAACAAACGTAAAATAACCTAAAAAAAGGCAATACTATCAATCTGTCTTTATGATTTCAATTTTGTGCTCGTTCAATGTAATTTTTTCATGTCTGGGTTTCAAAACCTTACATGATTCAAGTATGTCAAAAAGCAAAAATAACGTTCTTTCCCTGTTGGTCAGCCATTATCACAGGAAGATGATGGGCTAACCCGTGTTCACTTGTTGATATCCTGCCAGAGATACATTAGCTGCGTAATTAGAACTGGGACGCCAAAGTTCACGCTTTTCCAATTCCGTTAGAAATCTGAGCATCTTTCCCGTGGCTTGACAAATGATGGCTAATTATGTATCTTGTTTTACCACTAATAGGCTGATAGATATAGGCTAATTATGATTGTGGGTGTGGATCTATTTTTAAAGTCTAGGTCAACACAGAAAGATTATGATATTTTGGGATATATGTGAAAATTGTGTGTAGATTCTTTGACTTGTCGATGCTAGAACATAGTTAAGAGGCCCAATTTGAAAAAAAGTTTATGTCTGCTTGTCAGCTGTATTTCATAAGAACATTAAACCCCTGGATTAAGGAATAAAAATCATAAGGTGTAAAATGAACAGATTTAATACATGCATTTAACTAAAGTCATACAGGAAATTTTATTTCTTTATTGGATCAGGCTCGGTTAATAGCAAAGCAGACCCTAATTCAAACATAAAAAGGGTGAAACTATGGTTACAAATGGATGTAATAAAACTACAGATGTTCATATTGTCAAGAATGTTTAAGAAAATGTGTCTGAAGTTAGTTTTATTTGACAACTGAAACTGAAGATCAAATTCCTTTTATCTTCTTCTGAATGGATTGCAATGAAATTGAAAGCACATACTGTTACAACATGTAACCAGCAAGAGGAAAAACGGAACTTTCAACTTTTCAACAGACAACAAATTAATTATTTTGTCAGTGGTAAGGGCCTCAGCTTATTGATCCTCCTCACAGGGTTGAGTCTGTCTGTTAACCTCGAGTATATGAGGGAGTCGCGATGTGGCTACTGAGATCGTAGGGGGTGATTTTTATGAGTTTTTTTTACCATATTTAAATAGGATAGAGTGCACGGTATAAAATCTGTCATCATATACATTTAAGTGAAATACCCTTGAATACAACATTGAACCCCAATCAAAGAAAACAAACAAAATTTTAAATTAAAGGAAGTAAATTTTACATAATATATTCTTCCACTGTAAAATGTAACATTTTGGGGGTTCACATTGAGTTTTCTGAAGTTATTGACGAGCTGTTGTGGTTATCAAGTGACTTGCATCTACCACTGCCTTAAGTCTGAATGATCTAAATTGATTTGAGCTTATTGCTTTATTATCTGTCTGGAATTCATACAAGTAGCCAGAAGAAGAAAAAAAGCGAAAAGAGTAAGGATTCTAGTCTGGAAGTTCGCCAAGCTGTGACTGGAGCTGAAATAGCCATCGGGGCATTTGGCTTCTGTAAAGATATTTCTTACAAGAGGGTATTTTTTTCCTGGTGGTTAGATCCGTCAAAATGGAATTTTTCATTGCCTTGTTCCGAAAATATACTGTCTGAGATGTTTCATTGTTAAGATTTGATGATTTTGGCACAATTTTCTTCTTGGATTGGCAATTAAGTCCTTGGGAAATGTTAACCCTCAGGCGAAGTCAATAGTCCAGACAAACCAGGACCCATCTATGAACCATCATATCGATTCTGTCTATAACTAAATCTACTTCCCAATACTGACTTCAATATAGACAGATATTCTCCCTAAATATCAAATTGATGATCTACTGTGTATCCGTGCCTGGAATCGTCAAAAAATTAGCCCAATGTATAATTCCAAAATGATTGCCAAAACTGGATTTCATGTGAACTTTGTATGTCCTCATTTCAAATGAATATACTCACTGATTGCCTGAATATTAATATGAGGACACTGTTTGACATCCATCATCGATTGTCTAAAATAAGACGTATTAAATGGAAATTTATTAGTGAAATGGTTTTCTTCTGAACTCTACATGTCCTGTGTGGTCAAACACAACTTAGTGCAATGAAAAATAACCTCATTAATAAGTTGTGTTTGACCACATAGGACATGTAGAGTTTAGAAGAAAACTATTTCAATAATATATTTTGATTTCTTATTTTGGACAATCCAGGATGGATGTCAAACAATGTCCTCAAATTAGTATTGATATGCATACATTGTTTGGCATGTTGCATAACACTGTAAAGAAACATATATAAAAAAAAACAGAAACAATATCTGGTTGTGTAAGGAAATGTCTGGGTAATGATGATTATTCTTCATAATGATTTTTCAAAGGTTGACAATCTCTCTATTATATAAAATTAATATGTCTGTGTTATTTAAGAATAAGCTATTAGGAATGAGCAAGTTGACATATAAAGGGAGATATGTACACGCCAGTCTGATAGCAACACTACTTGAATTCTCATCATGATTTCAAGTGACAGGAGCATCCTCTGGTCAAAGATTAAATAACCCATTATTTGAGAGGTAGTTCTCTGGAAAGAGCGACAGGAATGAATAACGAGACTTTGGATATAAAGCTAGAACAGTAGATCACCAGTCATCATATATGTAGCTTACTTACAAATTTCATACACTCAGAGTAGTTCTTGGACTTATTGCAATCACCCTTGCATGTGACATCTAATTTGTTTTTGACTTAATTGAGATCTGTTTATTCTTCTGGCTTTAGAATTGTACTAACTTTTTATTGCCTGACCAAATCTGCCATTAAAAGAAAGACAAGAATTTTCTTGTTCAACATTTTTATTAATCTTTTATGGCATACAATATCAGGAGTCACCCGATTAAACCAACATAAACTTGTGCAACTAATTTGCAAAAAATTAATACTAATATTCATTGCAGAAATAAATAAACATGGACGCTACCATTGTTTATTTTTATGTTACCCAGTAGATTAGTTCTGAAACCCTTGAATAACATTGTGTATTCAAGTGGGAAAATTTGTAGCCACCTATGATACAAGGGTTGGGTTTTTAGGTGAAGTGTTTATTGCTTGATGCTTGAGATTGTCAACTGGAGTGTGCTGTGGACGGGTCATAACAAAACTTTATTGCTTCATCAGTTTTCCATTATGGTAGTGTCGGTTCTGATAGACACATCCTGAATGTTAAATACCCCCTCCAGGGCCATATATCTCTACAGTGGATAGGGAGATTGGAATACATATTTCTGATACATAAATACCAGTTTTATCTCTACCGTTTCTTGTGGCATCTCTGCCAGAAATATTCTATAGGGTTGTTTGATCCATATCGTGACTATAGTATTAAAACAATTGGAATATAGAATCACCAATTCCATTTATCCTTCTTTTATTTGGGTCCTAACTTTACTTAGGTTTGTGTCTGGAGAGGTGTTCAACTGTTCCCAGATAAATATGATTTATGATAACATAATACTGTTCTGATTAATGGTTGAAGGCTCTCACAATGTACAAGATTTATGTCAATGTTGATTTTGTTACTTTACCAGGTTGATTGATAAGCTGTGAATTTACTGAAGCTCCTGGTATGATTAACCATTAGATACGACTTTATGCCTTCTGGCTAAGGGTAGCATAATTGCAGGATATGTTTGCTGTCAGCTATGGAGGAACATTAATTTTCCAGCATTTGTATATAACACTTCACATTATGGTTGTGATACTGTTCACTCTTTGGAAGTACACAGCCATCATATAAGTGAAATACCCTTAAGCATGGCATTAAAAACAAATCAATCAATCAGTAGATCAAAAAAAAATCTGTAAAACCGTGGTCTATTTTTGGGCATCTTAAGCAGTGTTTAAAATTTCTGAAAATATTTTGATCAGTTATTTTAACATGAAGAATGAATTTTACTAGGTATTGTTCTTCAACATAGAAATATCACTCAGCTTGGATCAGATATTGTCAGTTATCACCATCCCTGCAAAGTATCATACATATGTCTTCGTAGCTCAGTTGGTTAGAACACTGGCCAGCTAGCCAGAGACCTCAGTTTGAATCATGGTGAAGGCAAGCAAAATGTTTTTTCTCTACAATACAAATAGATAAAGCTGTACTGTATTAAAGTTTAAATTTTATACTTAAACGGATGCACAACACAAATAGTGAAACGAATTTTTCTTGAAGCCCTTCATATTACTTAAGACTACTGTTTTCCATGGGCCAAGTGTAGAAACTGCTAGGGATTTGGTGCCTCTCTCTGCCATTATGGGCTTAAGTCTCATATGGTATCACCCTGCTCGATTATTCACACCATGTTCTTCTGGTCTTTCTAAGACAGATTTTTTCTCAAAATAAAGAACATAGTATTGTGATTAATTGGTGTAGGGTTTTAGTGCTCAGAGTCCAGGGCGGATATTAATATTTTATATTCCCATTGTGTCCATAAATTGTCTTTAACTGTTCCAATATTGGTTCCTACTGTCCTGATACTTTGTGACATGTTATTGCCAATACTTGACACAACTTGACCTCATTACCAGATCAGTTTTTCCCACAGAATGGTTTGACCGTTCAGCCATTACTAAAGTCATCAGTGTTTATTTGAGGACACCCTTACAGATTGTTTGCCTTCAAGGTATTTAATATTTATGAATATGGTTACTTTTATCTGGTGCCATTATATGGAAAAGTCATATTTTCACCATACTATACATGTATTTCCATATTCACAAAGAGAAAGTGGAAATCCTATTCCATAACAGGCAGTTAGAGCTTCCTGTTGTCCTGGTGATATTAGACCTTAGGACAACCCATAACCACTCTGTTATGTCTTTCTTTTGTGTCTTGTCATTTTCCTGTCTTGACTTTGTTTCTTTGTAGACAACACAGAACTATCACAAGACGCAATACAATGACCACAAGCAGATCAGCTCTGTGTTACCTTTTGACTAGCTAACCACTTTGACCCCTCAGTTAAATGCGTTTAAAATTGTTAAATGTCTTTTTTATGTGCAACCCATTGAGAGATAACTTCTTGTTGCCCAGGGGCCGGTTGCTCGAAAGACGATTAGCCGCGTACACCAGATTAAATTGCTAAGACCGGATTAGAGATAGACCTACAACATGGCATGACATCATCTAATACAGGATTAAATTTAATAGCACTTCGAGCAACCGGCCCCTGGTTCTCTAAGAGATAAGGGGTAACTAGTAGTATATCTGTTGATGGGTCATGTGATTGCCCTGTTCTGCCTTTGTGCTCAGTGGCATCCAGTTGAGTTCTTGCCAGTTGTCGAAAGTGTGTCTACCATCTCCTGAAATAATAAATAACAAATATAAAAGAAAGAAATAAGAAAAAATAAGATATGAGTGTAATACCCCCATTAAAAATAAGATATGAGTGTAATACCCCCATTAAAAATAAGATATGAGTGTAATACCCCCATTAAACCACAGTCACTCAAACAAATCAACAAACATCTTTAATGTTAAGGGTAATTTTCTCTGCCTTATTTTTATTAGCTTTGGGGTTCTGTTTTTGGTGTAGTGTCTTCTATTTTTGTACGAAATCCATTGATTAAGCTTTCACCACAACAGGATGCCTTTGAGTTAGTTCCCAAGAAGGCTCCATTGTCATAAAGAAGGAAAATTAGGCCTCAAACATCAAACGGCCAACCTCTTATTGACAGTTTTGCGAATTGTGTTACCACTGTTTTGAAAGCAATGTTACTGTTACCTCGGTTCCCAATAGACATATTGCCTGAACAGCCCCTGGCATGTTTTCTCAGGAGTCTCAGCTAATGAGCTAGCAGTCACACTTTGTTTTCTTTCGTACACATGTTAACTCACATTTGTTGTGTTATTTTTAACCCTCAACAAATCTGTTAAATAACTGCCATAACTTGAAGTAATGGTAAGGCCATCAGAACATTCCTAAGACATGACAGTCATGCAGAAGATATGACCTTTGCTATTTGAATTACATCCCCTCCCCCCCTAAAAAAAAATAAATAAATAAATAAAATATTGATTGTACTTTATTATAAATGAAAGTACTCAATTACTATTTTGAATAATTTTTAAATTTCAAATGACTTATAAGTTTGTTTACTCAAAGAAATAAATAACTAAATAAAAAAAATTAGT
This sequence comes from Mopalia vespertina, assembly GCA_030265115.1. Taxonomy (NCBI): domain Eukaryota; kingdom Metazoa; phylum Mollusca; class Polyplacophora; order Chitonida; family Mopaliidae; genus Mopalia; species Mopalia vespertina. The sequence goes on along the minus strand of JAQQZZ010118387.1, from coordinate 12,617 downwards.
AAGGAAGTATTTCTGAAGGTAGACTAGAAACTTGCTAACACTGTTATCCGCAGATTGTATTTTGTCCCTGGTGATCCCACTCTGGATTGCTTTGGTAATCTATGTAGGTGGTCAAATAGTCTGAGGAGAAAACAGGATATCTGATTTCAGAATGTAAACTATGATATTGCTGATAACATACTTAACGTTGGCTCATGGCCCTGAGGTTTGTATTAGTACCAGAATAGTATTGTTAAAGTACCAAAATAGTCCTATGTGCAAACCATTGTCAGAATATATTTATACCTCCCCATCATGTTAACCTTCATGTGTATTCTTTTATATTTGGACAAAGAACAGTAGATTCCTTGTATTTGCCTGTTTTACAGAGGCTAAATATTTGCCCCCATAAGACTTCTGTTTATTATCCAAAAATAGAAGCTAACAGCTATTGCAGATAAGGCTGTGATGAAATGGACTGAGAGGGTGCTAGGAATGTAAACCTTTATATCATGATTTATTATGACCCTACTCAAAGACATGCTCACTCAACTTTGGAAAGCTAAAATAAAAATCTTTCTCGAAGAATAATTCATTTTGCCAAAAAAGTAATATGTGTGGAGAAAAAAAAAATGGTCATTTTGCAAAAATAGAGTGTTTGTGGGAACCCTTTGCCAAGCCTGCATGAAAAAAATAGAATGATATATTTAGTCAAAATGTAGTGTTAATGAGGATGCTTGACAACAATGAACTCTGGGAGGAAACTATGCCATTATCACTAGTCCCTTTGTGAAAAAATGGTAGAACCCATTCAGACTGTATGATGAGGAAGTTCTCAAACTGATCAATTGAAATTGAGACACAAATAATTGAAATTAATTCACAACATAAGCAGTATAGAAAAAGTCTTGCCTGTGTATTGTTCAGCTTGATCCCTTAATTGTCCACATGCCAATGTGTATTTTGCAAACTTTTGAACTGACAGAGATATTTTAAATGTATGCAGAAGATCTGGCCATATATTCGCAATATTGCTTTTATAGGCGTGGACCAGGAAGTAAGTTTATCCTTTAGACTTAATCTATTCCAGCCTTAAAACAATGATGATCATAACTGTTAACAACTGTGTTTTCCTCTATTTTTTTGTCACCATATGTGTTATTGTAAATATTTACAATGCTCCACAGTCATATTATAGAGTGCATTGCCTAATTCAAAACTATTTAGTCTTCTTTTGTTTTAGTAGAAACAACTACATTTCCTGCTAATGTTGTAGAATTCTTCTTGGTAGTCATGTGGCATTAGAGTATTTTTGTTTTTGCAGTAAGCCTCTTTCTCTTCGGGAGGGAATCCATCATAAATTATTTTTTCTTCATTCAAAGAAGCTGGCAGTCAATACCAGTAAAAGCTTGTGTGATGCAACAACAACTACTGGCTATTATAGAAGGTGGTATCCTTCTACTATGGTATTATTTCGCATAGTATCCCAATATATTGACATAAGTGGAATTTTTGATGTACCTAATTCAGTTAATAAGATTGTGGAGAGAAAAAAATTTTGAAAAAATAAGACATTTTTAGTTTAGACAATTTTTTTTCATTAATCTTAAGATATATGAAGTATTTTTTTTTTTTATTAAACGAGTTTAATGTGAACACATGTTGTCATCCTGTGTTGGCCAGATGCTGAGAACGTCTACAACTCCGACTTTGTAAAGCTGTTTTTCAGTGACTTGCCAGCTCCTGGCATGACCAAGACAAGTGATTGGTGATTTAGTCTTGGTCAGGGAAATTCAAAAAGTTGGAAGGAGATCTATTTATCCTATTGACTTGATAATTGGCAGTAATTGGTTGTGTAGATTAGAACTGCTTGTCGAGTACTGAGGGTTTTCAGCTAGTCAACCCAGAGACACGGACAGACTTGAGAAACTTTTTCTTAGCCGAGACGGGCATTGATTGGTCTGGTACGTCGACAAGGTTCTGCTGCCGGTGTAAATATCTCCACCAATTCAGTTGACGGAACATGCTTCAGATGAGATCCGGTGTAACTTGTTTTGCTACTGCATTACTCAATAGTCTGGTGAAACTTGGACCTGGCTGCACCGGCTCAGTCTCCTGCCCTGAAGGTGTCACAGACAACGATCACTGATGTGTTAGCAATTCACTCTCAATCGTCTGGTCTCTGGTCCTTAGCTATCATGTGGAGGTTTGCTTCACTGGGGCCTCAAATGTATGAGAATGTATCATTTCTATTGATTTGATTCCTGAGAACATACTCTAGAGGAAACCATCTTCATTTTTTGTCATATTTCCCGAAAAGTGACCTTTAATAGCGGGATTGAAAGATTAGACAGACACTGTTACCATCAACGTAAGCCTTTGTCAACACAAATATACCAATTCACCGACTGCTATCTAATCAATTCTGTCATCTATCCAAATCGTTCTCATGTGATTATCCTTTCTTAATGGAAAATTTTAAAAATGCATGAAAGACATCCGTGCAATCTTCATTTCTAGAATTATATCGTTTCATCTTTGCATTTGTGGACTTTTGCATTAGTCTCTTTCAGTTCTCGTTTTCTGGCAAATTCATCTTCAAATATGAAATAGATAATGCTAAGACGCCTTCTCAAAAGGGTTGGAAAAAACGATTTACTCTGAAAAATCTTTTTATTGAAGCTGTCAGTTTGGAATTGAGATATAGAACTTTTCTGTTTGCTCAATTCACCAGGCGGATTATAGCAAAACAATTTTTTATATAACTAGCTAACTTTGGATTTACTTCGAAAAAAACATTCAATGGAATAAACATAATCGGTTATTGCTTTTTGAATTCTTTTTTGTTACTGATGCACACATGGGTTTGATTTGTAAAAATTTAAATAGAAAAGGTTATTGAAAAAAACATGATCTGTTTTTGACTTGAGTTTATTATAGGTTGACTGATGCACTTGGAGTTTTTTTACACCAAAAAAAAATTTTAAAAATGCATAGGATAGGAATGTCAGTGAAAAAATATAATCAGTTATTGATTTTTTAATATGTTATTGGTTGACTGAAAATAAAAGATTTGCAGTTGCTGAGAAGTTCACACAAAATTTTTATTGCCAGAATAAATGCACTTGTATCCACCATGTTGGTTGGCTTTGTTCTGGTTGCCAATAGTGGATTTGCCAGTCTTGCCTTCAGAGAAAGTTTCTTTAGAAATGGAGAGTATTTGGAAACCGTGCCACTTATAATGAAATCGGTCAAAAGCTGGTGGAAGTAGGGATTTTGCTGTTCAGTACAAATCTTGAGGATAAGGATTGAGTGTTTTGCGGCCAGCTCCTTCAACAGCAACGGCCTGAAGCAAATTGTTATAACTGAGCTGTAACTAATTCCCCCCATACACAATTCATTCCCCACAAGCATATTTTGTTGGACAGGACTACCAGTCTGGGGGCCATGCATGCCTTTGGAATTTCTCGCTCACCCAATGAAATTTCAGTGATGCTCTTGGGTTTAGGTGGTGTTGTTAAACACGATCCCAGTTTTCTAGTCTTTAGCACAAACATGTCAAATCAGATATGCCTGTCATATTTTTTATTGGTAAATCTTCACATATAACATAATAGAACCAGCTACTCGTTTCTTTGTATTTATTTACACTCTTAAGCATATTTTCCAATACAATAACCTTTTAAATATAAAACTTTAAAGAAAAAAAAAATAGAACTTCTGAATATTTCATAGTAATTGATTAGGTTGCATTACTATTGAAATATTACTCAGCTGGAATCAAAATGACTTTTTTGTTGCTTAGATTTTTGTAACTTTCTTTTGGACTTATGTATTTGCTCTGAGTTCATTTAACACCTCTACATTTCAATTTGGGCTACCATTGAAAATTTCAGATTTTTTAAACATTTTTTTTTAAGTTTGTTCTGGTTGAGGAAATTTTCCAGCAAGATATGGAATCGTATGGAAGTCGTTGAGCACAAGAAATAAATTATGGATGTTGTTTTTCCTGACCATCGCACCATTTTGACCCATGGGATAGGGGCTGGTAATTTGCTGCATCTGTTCAGTGTTGTGTACAGTGTGCTTAGTCTGATAGAATTACTTAAGAGTCTATTGGAAGATACCTGCTGGACATCGGCCTGGTCAGATGAGCTTTGGACTTTAGGTATCAGACCTGATGAGAGATTTAATTCTGATGGCATTTTGTCCAGGGGTTGTGTGCCATGTTTAATTTAGACACTGATGCTTAATAGGATCATGAGAGGATGGCATGCGTTAAAGGGAATTTAGATAAATTTCAGCTTCCGCACAGCACATCTGGTGGCATTAGCAGGCCCTAGAGTCTTCCTGTTGTCTTTGACCACTATTCCAAAGCTTAACACCCTGAATACCATCGGTACCCACCAGTGGACATTAGCTCTGATAGACCCCACTAATAATGGATGGTCTCCCTGTCTTGATTTAGTCAAGATTTAAACCAAAGCAGCTCTCATTTTTCAGCTGTCAGTCTAAGAAAGAGCTTTGAAGGTAGCTTTTGGTCAGATCTAATTGTGGCAAAATCCTAGGAGTCTGAAGTTTGCTTCTTTTTCCAGACAAATGCTGCCTTATCTTATACAGTTGGCAGAGTGCGGCTGGAAAAAAAGCAAAAAACTTTTGCCAAATCCTGAGACCGGAAAGTGCTCAGAACAATTTGGCTTGGCAGTCAGAGAGCATGAAGACATATTATGGGGGACATGTGTGAAAGGCTGTCTGTAGTCATTTTAGAATCTGGCTTCCAAAGGTGGTTGAAGCACTCCATGCCAGGGATGTGCTGAGCTATGGCCTTCAAGTCGGTCTCTTTTACAGTGAGATGCCTTCCTTAACATGACTCATATTGATTAGCCTTTGTTACAAATTACAGCCATTGGGCGGTCATGTTTCCTTAGTATCATAATCTTGGTTACATGATTTCTACAGAACCACTCTAAAGAGCTGTCGGCAATTTCGTCACTGCAAAAAAATTTCACAGAAATAAAAACTACATAGTTATTTGCTAAAGGATGTTCGGATAAGACAACACAAAGGATGGATTCTAGTTGGGGAAGGAAAATAAAAAAGATTTGATAAATCTTTCTGGCAAAAAGCACACTTCTGATCTGTCTGGATATCTTAAGATTGATAAATCACATTTAAGATGCTTTGGTCTTTTTTTTTAATTCAACAGACCGATTGATCGTTTGCCTTTGGTGATTTGTGAGCTCTATTTCAGTTTATCTCTCATTTCTTGATCTCTAAAAATGGCATATTTTAAGTTTTGGCAGGTGTTTGTAACAGAGATTCTCAAAAGAAATATGTTATATTTGGTTTTGTTCCTTAACCTTTCTTAGTTTATCTCAATACATTAAACATTCTTCTGAACTCTTATTGGGGCTTCATTGAAAACGGGATACAAGTTTTATCTTAAAAGCCATGCCTATTTAAGAAAATGGTAGGTTTATTTCCCTTATAACTGTAACATATGGTCTCTGGTTTTTTTTTGTTCACAACAACTACAGTAAAGGGGGGAGGGGGGACGTAAAAATGGTACTGTCCATCTTAGATGCCACCCATCTCAAAAGTTGTGACATTATTACTTGAAAGCAAGTTCTCCGTTTACTTCAAAGTTGGGATGTAGCTTTGTACTTTTAAGATGATGGGTTGGGTTGTATTTCACCAAATTCCACAAAACAGTTTAGCCATTATTCCCTAATTTTACAATACTAATGTCTGAATGTGTTGTGAACACGACAACTTGGCAACAAATTCACTGTTTCACACTTCCTCATATCAAGACACTGGATGGGATTGCAGTTGACCAAATTCCGCCATATTGCATAATTTGACACTTTTCACAGCTGTATGTGTTGTGATCATGATCACTTGGGAAACTATTCTAAGCTATAAACTTAATACGTGGTATATTGCCATTGAATATCAAGGAGTAGTTAGGCCACTATTACATATTTTGCAAGGATCAGACCAATATGTGTTGTGAGCACAATAACATGACATCAATTAACAGATTCATATTTTAATCGTAAGCTGCTCCTATAGTAATGATGCATGCAACTGCATTCAGCGTTCCAACAAATAATACAGGCCTATATGGCTGCTAAATATTGCATATTTTAAAATATTCACATATGTGCCTTGATCATGACAACGTGAACATGAATTCACAGATTATATATAATTTCAAACTTGGACTATGCATCTTTCTTGCTTGAACAAAGGAAAAGATTTTCAAAAGTTTGTTTTGCAAATGTGGTTGCCATATTTGTAAATTTATAATGTATGCCTTCTGAAGATCATTACTTGTACAAGCCGACCCACTTGTCTCAAACTTAAAATTAAGCTTCATTATTAAATTCCTATTACTTGCAGTATGCATTCCAACAAATTACACAAGCCAATATGACAATAAGCGTCGTGGCTTTTACTTTTAGTAAAATACTGTTCTCAAAACTACTTAGGAAAGCTTAATTGGCTAGTTAGACAATGTGGCTCCGGCCATGACAGGGTTTTTGTTTATGAGGTTTCCTCTTGGTTTCCCTCCTTACTTTAATTAGGCACAGTGTGAAGTGGACAATCCTTCAACCTTAAAGGGAAATATATGTACATGTACCTTTGACTAGGATGTTACACCCCAATCAAACAAACTAACTAACTGTGATTATTAGCATATTTATTTCCAAATAAACCTTTAGAAGGGGAATGGCTAGCTACTCAAAAACAATAATGTCCAAGTATTGATGAAATCAAACCAAATGTATAGCTTTTTATTAGGCCCAATGATGGGAGTTTTCTGACGATTTCACAAAACGATATGAGCTAAAGTTAAAGGTCAAAACAATGATGACATGTACTGAAGAGAATGTGTCCTCGCGGCCATTAAAATTTGATAGAAACTAGGATCACTCTTTGAAACGAGACCCCATGTGCTTTATGATCTAAGGGGCAGCATGAAACCAGTATGTTGTTAGATCTTTCACTGTCAATATGAAAGACTACACCATTACAACCTATTTAATCATTTACTTATGTTGTATGTTGCCATTGTCGAGTGTGGTTTCCTTTGCTTCAATAATAGGCTGGCCCAGTGTTATATGAGTGAAATAACCTTAAGTACAGTCTAAAACCCTAGTGCCTATTCAATTCATAAGTGTAAATTATGAGCAGTAAAGTTTCAATCAAATATGCCTCCATCAAGATGTTGTAAATGATTAACAGAATTTATTCGCTATCATAAACCAATCTTTAGTTGGCAATGGAATTAATTCAGATTTTATTTATTTAGTGCATGGTTGCAATAACTGCCAATTTGTGTACACAATCGGCAGGAGAGATAAGGCAGATTTTCATCGGAGTTATATCAGAGTGTTGTTCAATTTACATTTGCTGGTCCTATTATTTATTGATTACGCTAACTCTGCATTGAGCCTTAAAGTGCGGTCTGAACAGTATACCATTTCTTGTCATCCTCTTCAATCATGTTTCATCGAGTATGCTTTATGGACCAGGTATTTCATCAGGAAATAAAGTTTGTACAATAAATTTAAATTATCAGTTATGCACATTATGTTTACCAAGTTGAAGTTGTCGGATAATTATAATTTATGGGCGAAGCACTTGAAATATTGCTGTTTACAGAGCACTTTTCTTGTATTAACACACACAGGCAGTATAAAGGAAACTATAATTATGTTAATTTTGGAATGAAATTTCTTGAAAATGAAACTAAACAAATTTGAGTGGGACGTGTGAATATGTTGAATCTCCCATATTGCATGACTGATTTCATTAACAAAGATTGAATAAATATTAATTTTTGATGGATTAAAGGTGGTAAAATGCTAATTTTATTAAAGAAAAGGATTAAAATGATGCTGATGAATTATTTTTGTCATATTCTAAACTAAATGTAAAAAGGATTTTTATACATTGGGTGATCAAATTAGAAATTGTTTAAATTTGTTTTGCAGCCAGTGTATTGATTATGAAACTATAACCCAGGTTAAAGAATATTCTCCCATGTACATGTCAATAATTTACTATTATATGATCAATAACAATTAGCAATTTGGTAATTGATTTTGACTGTTTTACTGGGAAAGGACTTTGAAATTAATTAGAAATTTAGATCTGGCTTGAATTGAAAGATTTAAGTAATGGACTTTAGCTCAAATACAAAGTTTTGAGTAATTCCGAGGGGTTTTCATTCAACTTAATACACATAAGTAAATCGTCAGTTTTATATCCCTTTAACATGCAATTGGAGAGATTACTGTTTTCATTACACTAATTGATGTTTTCATTACACTAATTGATATTATCATTGCTGTAATTATTTAGTATTATAATAACAGTAATTAATATTAGTCTCAAAGTTGTGTTTTTTCTAACATTAATATAAAATAAACTAAACTTCGTGTTTTTAATAGTTTAACTGCCATCATGGCTGTCTAGTTTGGTTGAAAACATACAAAAGTCAATTCATAAGTTCATTAATGTGATGCATTAAGCTACAATACACTGTGAATATTTTGCTAAGCACTTTTTGAACACAAAACCCAAACCGAAATTCTTGCGGAGGGGAATCCTATTGGATTACTTATCTCCAAGCATTGTATGCATTGTGCTTTAACTTGGAACCAGGTAAAAAGGTAAACGAATTTTGTCTACCAGAGAAAAAAAAGTCTGAAATACTTACTGGTTAAGAAATCTGATTCACGAAGTAATTTATATTTCTCTATAACACTGTTTCTAGTTTGGTTTAAATCTACACCAGAAAATCTGTGTGCAAAATATTTATCACATTATTTCTGCACATGGTAATTACCTTCACTTGAGAAAGATGTCCATGCATATAAGTTACTCGTAGCAAGATGAAATTAAGATCGAGTCAGAAACTTGTCTCTGTTTGTTTGTCAGGAAAATGGGATTATTTGATGTGAGGTTCAATTACCCTACATCTCTGTGCTAGTGTGATTAATGTTTTAAAAAGTAATTAAGAAAACTATTGTCTGTTAATAAACTAGCATACAGCTTGTAACTAAGGAACTAAGAAAGCTAAACTAATCCAAACAAATGGTAACCGCTTTTGCCATGTTCCCAACATCTGGTTGAAAGTCTCTTATCTGTTGGTTTCCTAGACAAGGGATCAGGCGTAAACACAAATATACTTAGACCCTTTTTTAGATCTACCAGTCTTTTGATCACTTCTATCCCCTTGTCCCCTTATTTATCTCAGAAAGTAGAGACTTGTGTTGGTTTTTAAAGAGACCACACTTGTGGCTATAAATACATTACATCTGCCATTGAAGTGAATAGTGAAAATAGCTCTACTGAAACATAGAGTTATCTCCCTTTGATTGAATGTGAATGGTTCCAACATACCTTGGATGAAATAGCATGTTAGAATTAGAAAGTTTCTCAAATGTCACAAAAAATCATGTAGGCATGAACTTTATTTTGGAGGAAAGTTTTAGGTTCAATTGTACATGTATATATGTTATTGTTTTGACAGCCTTTAGGGAAAGTATTTCACAAAATGATTCTGATATTTTGACATTCTGAATTTTGTGTTGAATAAACCTGTGAAATGTCTACTCGCAAATGTTTAATCGTTTAATTTTTTTTTTATAATTACAGGTTGAGAATATAAATAACTGTTTGTCATTCCTTGCGAAGTTGGGGGTCAACACTGAAGGGCTTAGTGCTAAAGGTAAGTTCAGTAGTCTTCTAATATTGTCGTATGACACCCAGTACTGATAATGTTTTTAAACTTAATAGTTTGAACACTCACAAACATTTGTTATTAAAAAAAGGAATTGATCGGTTTGTTCGTTAACACAGGAATGTGGTCCTCTGGCTAGGTGCAGGTCGTTTGAATAGTGTATAGTAATGCTGTCTTTACTTAGCACTTGAGGAAGATTAATTTTAAAACATAACAAACTCTTCATATATTATTGTTCTGTCATTGTGTCACATGTTCTCTTTAATACTAATCCTACTTAGATGTACTGTTCTCAGGACTGAGTCCATCTGTCAACCATCAGGTACATGTATATGAGTGATTCACAAAATGTGGCTCTGGCATTAGCATGGGGGGTTTTAACGAGGTTTCCTCTTGGTTTTCCATCGTCATTAGGCAAGGAACAGTGTAAAGTGGACAGTCCGTCGGTCATATAAGTGAAATACCCTTGAGTATGACATTAAACCCCAATAAAACAAACAAAATATGTTATTGTGTCAATTACTGGTTGAACACACTGCCATCATATAAGTGAAATACCTTTGAGTGTGATATAAAGTACCAGTCAGTCAATCTATTTATGTAGCAGGAGAAGACATGTATTTATGTAGCAGGACATGCCCTGTGAAAATCATGTATTCTTGGGCAAACCTGCAAATATGTCTGGGAAATTAGTTTCAGTGTGTGCATCCAAGTTTATGTACATGTTATAAAAGTGAAGTATGCCGATTCTCACAATGGATTTGTTTAATTTTTAAATAAACTACACATCAAATGCTTTGGAGCTATATGAATTAAACTTTGCTGAAAAAAATTTCTATATTTCAATTTAATTATGCAAATGTTGATTTGCTTAATAGTTAATTAATCCTCTGGCAACGGGCTGTATGTTTTGGGCACAGTTATGCTGTTCTTTATACTGCGGGAGGAACATTAAGTTTACAACAGAGCATAAGTACATAACATTTTATGCTTGTGTTGTGGGGCTATTTAGAGTTGAAGAACTACACTGTCATATTAGTGAGGAGGGAGCTTCATGTTGCCCTGGGGCTCTCAGAGCTAAAGGAGAACAGGAAGCCGATCTGTTTGTGGTGTCTATTTACGTCCTCTTATTGTCCTGTATTTTGTACGTATTGTATTTGTTAGTTGCCAGTGTTGTTGAGGGTGGTTTCCTTCACCCATTGGGCTGGTACGTCGTCATATAAGTGAAATACCCTTGAGTACAACGTTATACTCCAATCAAACAAACAAACATTTAAGTGAAATAGCTATCGAACATGACAATAATTTAATCATCAATTAAATCAGCATATGCCAGTCCAAAGGATGAAAGAAATAAACTTAGATCTCACAGGAAAAAAACAATGACAAGATGCAGTAAAACAACACCATGAACAGATTGGCTTTGTGTTACACCTTAGCTCTGAAAGCACCAGGGCAAAAAATAGTGACAAGATGCAATAAAACAACATCATGAACAGATTGGCTTTGCGTTACGCCTTAGCTCTGAAAGCACCAGGGCAACAAACAGAAAGCTACTTCCATCCACCTACTGTATATATATGTGTGACAATATGTGAGAAAGTTACATGTAGCAATTAAATACACACTAATATTTCACAGACTCTGTTGATGTTTTTAAAAGGCCCTACGTCATTCATAAATGTTTATGTCAAGTGTTTGTTTCCTATGTATGGCTGCTAATTTGCCACTGAGGTTGTTTGGTGACTTATGTTTGTTGCTGATAACAAACTTCTGACATTAAAATCAGAATTAACCTCATCTAAAAAAAAAAGATGTGAAATTTTTTATTTGGACTCATTGTGTGACCTTTGGATGGCTGTTGGCAGTGCTGTACCATTGTTCTGTTGTGGATTCGCTTTTATTGTGCTTATTACAAAAGTTAAAGACTATGGACCTGCCTTTAACTCTACCAGCTATTGATAGATGATTTCTTCCAAGGTTTTCTATTGATGACTCGCAACATTAGGTCATTATATAAGTGAAATACTGTTGAGAACGATGAAATCAATTCTAAGATGTATAAATTCTTTACACCGTTGAATTTCATGTATTGTCTGTTCACAAGTTTCTTTTTTTTATTTTTTCCAGATATAAAAGATGGCAACCTTAAGGCTATATTAGGATTATTTTTTAGCTTGTCACGATTTAAACAACAGCAGAAGTCTCAGCAACAAACCCACAAAGATAAAGATAAGGAAAAAGAGAAAGATAAAACTGCTCAGATTAACCCTGACCCGCCACCTAGTGGTGAGAGTAAATCACAAGTAGGGGGATGTAACTCTAGTGCTCACAGTGGTGGTTCAGCCCCCACACAACCCCACCAGCTCAATGGAGGGGAAATGATATCAAGGTAAGTAGTACTTGTTTTTGACCTCTTATTTGATACAGCTAAATACTATGATAAGTGGCATTTTTAGGGCAAACCAAGATCTGCATACAAATCATTTGCTAAACCAATCAGGCAAGTGCTTGTTGCTTCAAGACCGCTGATCCTTGTTTTATAAAGATGTAAAGGGTGACGTGAAGCCAATGTGGTGTCTTTCACTGTAAAATTGCAAGATTTTCCTTATTGCAACAGGCCCGCGGCCGTGGCTTAGTGGTAGCGTGCGCGCTTACTAATCCCACTCCAATTTACCGTTCACAGGATCGAGTCCGTCTGTCGACCAGCAGGTATATGAGTGAGTCACACGATGTGGCTCCAGCAATCACTGGGGTGGTTTTTACGAGGTTTCCTCTCGGTTTTCCACCGTAATGAAGCAAGGAACAGTGTGAAGTGAACAATCCATCGTCATATAAGTGAAATACCCTTGAGTACGACGTTAAACCCCAATCAAACAAA
>JAQQZZ010118376.1:0-14769 GCA_030265115.1 Mopalia vespertina | reverse complement strand
GCCTCTTACGATCGACCGAGGAAGCCGAGGGAATATTCTGCAGGGCCATGGCCCACCCGCTCCCTCACGGGGCCTTGGCAAGAGAAGATGAAGAAAATGGTGCAATATGATTAATGTCTTTGAAAGACCAATTAACTGATTCTCACTGATATTATAAATTATAATGCAACCTCATAGTCATTGTGTTCCGTTCCCGTGCAGGTCTCATCCTGCAAAATTATCAGATCTGTTTCTTATTAAAATGTGCTCCCCAGATGTTCTCCATAATAATCCTACCATAAACTGTATCATGTTTTGCGAGGGTCAGCACAGAATGGAAAGTTTGCTTTTGTTATGTTTTTGTTTGGGGTTTAACATGTGGTTGTTTCACTCATATAATGGTGTGCCAGGGCAATGGCTGAAAGTTATAACCACAGATGCCACAGGCAACTAAAGAAGATAAGACAGGAAAGATAACAAGATGCAAATATACACGTGATAGGCTTCTTGTTGTTGTTGTTCAAAAGCACCCCATGGCTGGCAATGGATTGGAATTGGTCAAAATTTTACACTTATCCTTAACGAAAGATTCTGTGAAATGAGTAAATTAATGAAAGGAAAGATTGAGATACAAAGACATATTCTTACCTTGACTTTAAGGTTGATGAGGTAAATAGGTTCGTTTATTTTCTCCAAATGATTACTCTGAAAAAAAAAAATTTAAATTTTTTTTTATTTAATCTGTTAAATTGAAAGGACTTGTGCTTAAACTCATAACATCTGTTTTCAGGGCTAGAATGTTTGATCAATTGGCTGATTTATGTCAACCTTTCCAGCATGTACTGATAAAACAAACAACACTATATATTCATTGATTCATACCTGTTAACAATACAAATTTTGTTTTCTAACACTGCTCAATTAAAATGTTTAAGTAGTCCCTGACCTTAATATAGTAGTCCAATCTCCAGTCCACATCAACCACATTCGGCAAGACAGTCCCTACCCTACAATAATACAAACACACTAAATCAGACATTGCAGGAGCCACATCGGGTGACTCACTCATATACCTGATGATCGACGGACACACTCTGACCTGTGAATGGTACATTGAAGTAGGATTAGTTGGCAGATATGCTAACCACTATTAAAGCCACAGTTTACAGGACTATGGAAATCACAATGTTTATTGGCATTTGCAGTCAAACATTAATCAACCAAACTGGTTGATAGGAAATGAACAGCTTGTTTTGCAAAAGTGGTGATGTATTCTTTTTTTAACTTTATTTCTGATATTCTGTTTAGCTGTTTTGTTTGGTTGGGGTTTTACGCCATACCTAAGGTCATTTCAATCACATGACAGCGTGCCAGACCAATGAGTGAAAGAACCACCCCTGACATCACTGGCAACAAACAAAAACATCACAGGACAAATACAGTACACTCACAGGACAATACAAAGACGATCGACTGATGATTCAGCCCACAACATCAGATTTCTACCATGAAGTGTTGCTTGAGGATTCTTGTTGCAATGTGACATGTTTTACTCTGTTTGAAAAATAAGTTCCTCCAGACTAAAATAAAAACAGGCCCAGAGTATATTAAATCTTGCACTGGGTGCAAACTCTAGATGATGTAAATATTTTCTACAAATATATCTACATGTACCAAGACTATTCAATAAATATTTGTATTTTGGTTCATTTGTTTCCAGGTGGCTAAAATCAAGTTTCTCTCTAAATATTTTTTTTTCAATTATATACATGTACTTACTTTCCCAACATCATCTGTAAATAAGGTTTTCTAGCCTGAAACAAATGGCAAAACAAATAAACACTGAATGAAACCAAGTCACAGAACAACACAATCCACCAGATTGCATTCAGATTTATCACGTTCATTTGTTTGGTTTTACATTCTGGGAATACAGTCACTACATAATGTTTTTTCCCTCATATGATGCCTTGTCATACCTGATTGTTTGTTTGTTTGATTGGGGTTTTACGTCGTACTCAAGGGTATTTCACTTATATGACGATGTGCCAGCCCAATGGGTGAAGGAAACCACCTTTGACAGCACTGGCAATAAACTAAGACAAGACAAATATAGGACAAATACAGGACGCAATACAGACACCACAAACAGATCAGCTTCCTGTTCCCCTTTAGCCATGAGAACACCAGGGCAACAGGAAGCTCCCTTCAACCACCCGCTTGTCATATCTGAAGGAAATTACTTTTAACATCACTGGCAACAAACAACTACAAGAAATGATTTGTTTGGCTGGAGTTTTATGTCTTATTTAAAGTAATTTCACTCAAATGACAGCATGCCAGCCCAAAGGGTGACGGAAAACACCCTCGACACCACTGGCAACAAAAACAGGACAGGACAAATACAGGATGTAATACAAAGACATCACAAACAGATCGGCTTAATGTTGCCTCTTGGCCCTTGAAGCACTAGTTAGGCCAACAGGAAGCTCCCTCCAAACCCTCCGCCTGGCACAAAGGAGAAGTCCGGACAATTACAGGGTGCAATACCAAGACATCACAAACAGAATGGCTTTGTTAAGCTCTGAGAACAGCAGAAAAACAAAAAACCACTTCCCAAAATGATTTAATTTCATAGATATTAACATACCTGGTATATTTTGTTCACAGTGTCTATTCTATCAGATGTGTATTTACAGTCTTCTAGTAATGAACTAAAAAATTAAAGAAATGTATAGAAGTGAGCCCTGCAGTAAATTAAAATATTTGTTTCAATTTTATAATAATGATATATTGTTCTCAATATCTAAAGTAATTAGTATTATTACACACAATTATGTTTATAAAACTCTAAAGAAAGAATCGGTACAATGTAGCCCGCACTTAGGTGAACATTGGAGTCACTCTACCACAAGTCAGTGGAGCATTGGCCGTTTTAAAAGCCACAGGTCCTGGGGTCCATCCTCCAGGGGGATCCTGCCACACAGGGCCATATTTACCTACTTGTGGGCCCTAGGCTAAACTCATCAGTCAGCCCCTAAATTTATAGAAATGTTGGCATGTTTCAGTATCCAATATATCCAGTGGTATATATATCTGGTAATTTACCCAGAAAACCCACAACCTTCTGTTGGTTGCTGGCATACCAACCCAGATACGTTCCATAGAATCGAACCGGCGACCCCAGAGGTGTGGGGGATATGTGGGCCAGAAGCATACACTCTAGACCACTCCGCCACAGAGGCCCCAATATTTGTGGGCTCTAGGCAAATGGCCTACTATGATTATTGGTAAATCCAGTCCTGCTGGCACATTTTTCTGTACTTTAATAAATATACAATCTTATGCTCTTAATAAGTAAGCTTACCAGTTTGATGTATTATCAACAAAAATGTCTCGTTGCTTGAATCAAACTGTCCTTTGCCACTGAACAATTGTAAAAACTGGATCTCCATAGTAGTTCCTCACTTCTACACAGTGCTACATGTATGTAAGTCCTAGCTTATGAACTCGCTGTCAGATGTTTTCGGGAGATATTTCAAAGCCACCATGTATTTTAAAATCCTATTGGTTAGTCCAATTTGGATTCTATGCCGTATAACTGGTTATTTCACCAACCATATCTCAGCCCAAGGGGTGAGGAAGCAACCAATGACACCAGTGCCAATGAACAAAGACAAAACAGGACAATCACATGAAACAAAACAAAGGCGCCACAACTTAATATCTCTGTTTGCCACATTACTCGGAGAGCACCAAGGCAACAGTAAATTCACTTTTATTGAAGGATTGATTCATAGGAAATTAAGCCTAACATTGTACCTTAATGTGGAAACATCAGCATCATGTTTAGCTGCTTCGATCACCATGGAAACCAAACCACCATAAGCTTCTTTCAGCGCAGCCTGGTCCAAGTCTTTAAACTCAGGATCTTCTAAAATAAAACGAGTGGTGACGTTCAAATAATCTGCTTATGTTAAGATATTACATGTCATGTATAACATCCAAATTCACTTAGAACAGAACATGTAGTCCAGAAATTGTTAGCCGTTTAGAATGGCTAAAGAATGGCATTACAACAAAAAAAAAAGCATAGAAAACTTTCATTTTTTGGGCTGATTTTTTGTAAGTCAAAACGGACATAACTTAACGGGCAAAAAATTAACAAAACTGTGTGTTAATAAAACTGTATCTTGCCATAGTGTAGCTGTATGCTCAATGGTCTTACAAGTGGAAAACACGTTTCACAGATGGGAGAAGAATCGAGGGGCAAACCTTTTGTAATACTTAGTCTGTTAAAACAACTATTCTAAACTTCTTTGAAAACTAATTTAAATAATGCAGCTTACAAAAATGATCATGATCATGGATTCAAATCTATAAGAGGATATTCATACTGATTTATTGTAAGCCTGTATTTATTTGGCCACTCAATATATGGTATATCTAAATCTAGCACAATATATAGGGCTCATTCCTCCATCTCAGCCCTACGTACCGTCAATAGAAACCCAGGGTGAAGGATGGAAACGATCTGCCGCTATCGCCGGCCTCTCAAAACATTTATCTGATTTTTCTCTGATTTTTTTTTTTGGAAACTGTAGACAAAACAATCTAACTTCTTCTTTCTTTCCTCACGTTTAAATAAAGTTTTATTTGAATTTCTCACCAAAGTTGACTTGTTTAAGTTATCTCCCTTTGCAAAAATAAATTTGAAAACAGTCAGTAAAGAAGTATTGTAGGTGGGTAAAGTACTAGTCATTATGTTTAGTGTACTTAAATAATTCAGAGAAAGATCAGAAATATGTTTTGAGAGGCCAGCGATAGCGGTGGATCAATTTCCATCCTCACCATGGGTTTCTATTGATGGGAAGTAGGTCTTAGATGGAGGAATTAGCTCTATATATTTAGTCCGAGGGGCTCCGACGATAGTTTTTGAGTTATTCTCTGATGGGCAAAACGCTGTTTTCGCTGTCAGGCATTATCAAAAACAAAACGTCAGGGCCACTCAGACTATATATATTGTGCTAATCTAAATTACAAGTTACCATCCTTATTTTTGTTGTTCTCCTTTATATGTCAAGAATCAATGTTATGGGACAACAGGAAAATGGGCATGGTCTTAGGGTTAGGTTTAGGGTAGTCCTGATATAACTGAGAATTCATATGCATATATAGCCTAACAGCAACTGAGAATTGCCGTCAGGTTATATATGCGTATGAATTCTCAGTTATATCAGGACTAGGTTTAGGCTGGGACCAATATAAGTGCTTTTTTGTTGCCACCCATGGGTTTTGGGACTGGTAACACGAAAGTATATGTCATTAATCAGCGATGGAAGTCCTGTTTTGTTTTTATGACAGGCTTTTCCGAAACGTTCGCCTATTTACTCAGAGTCTTTCACTGTTTTTCTAAAAACTTTATGTTTAAGAGTGTTAAATACTTGTCTCTGTGAGACTGAAAAGAATACCCCACAGACGATGCTAGCTCGTATTTTATTTCTACTTTTAACTCGGTCAGACCTCTATATCAAAGCACTGCCGAGGCCAGCATTGATTCCCTGGGTTAGCCTGGAAGCGTATGCCGTTTCCTATCCCTTCTTATATTGGTCTCAGGTTTATGGTTAGGTTTAGTGTTAATCCTAACCCAGAACTAAGAATTCATGCTAAATTTCTTACAAGACAGATAATATGGGAATATGTATGTCGTTGAATTGTCTATACAGTCAACGCAATAGGATCTGTATGAATCCGTTTTAAAACATGTGAGATCATCTGCTCTTTGTTGAATATTCGCAGGCATGTGCAATACATGAAACATGCAATCCTGTGCGAATAAATTACATGGCATGCATTTCATGAGAGGCTATGTGGATTTTCAGACAAATTCCCTCCATCTGGCCATGATAATGATAAATATAAAATAAATACCCCTTTCATATTTTGGGATACAAAATTATTCATGTATTTTATATAGCCTAAACGGTAACACACGGGGTACCTGCTACGGAATTTCTTTGGTCCGCCTGTACTGTTCCTTCACATGCTTTAGTCACTAATGAACTGAAACTTTTATCGGGGACATGAGCCGAATCACCGGCAACCGATAAATTTGACAGCACTTTTGCAGACAACTCCATGTTGTTGTTGTACTTTTGATGGGAGGTGTTTCGAAGGGGAATCCCCACTTTTCTCACGCGGACTGTTCGCCGCGAGAGGGCGCCACATTTTTGTTTTCTTTTTCATAATTGATTCTTATTTGTCCATTTCTTGTGTCATAGAAGGCAACAGAATCCACATGCATCATATTTAAACAACATACTGTTCACAATGAATTGACAGGAGCAAAGAATTGGAATTGTAATAAAATATATTTAAGTTCGGAATTTTTCAGTCATCTGCAAGCTTATCCTCGGTAGTATAGTGGTGAGTATCCCCGCCTGTCACGCGGGAGACCGGGGTTCGATTCCCCGCCGGGGAGGCTGATATTTTTTTTGTTTTTGTGTTCCACATTCGGTTTTAATGGGAAAAGCTTTATTCTCTTCGATTTTAGCTCACAAGTTAGACAAATTATCACATATTTATCACTGTAGTTCAACCAAAGAGTTTAACATGTTACATACATGTATGTATTGTAGTTCCAAAAACAATTACTTCATTTTGACTCAATATGTCAGCATCTATTATGCCATAATCAGGAGATTATCATTTCCTGATGATGGAAAAATAAATGCTGATATATTGAGTCAAAATGAAGTTATCATACATATATCCTGTTGCATTTTGTAAACAAGTACCATAATTATAGCTTTTCAATGCAGACCGCAATTTTGGGATAAACGCACACCATCACTTCTACCCAAGGAAGACAAGATTAGCCTTTAAAATTAAATATATTTCTTAACATGAATTACACTGGCATAGGGATGTTGATTAATTTAAGTCATGAATCATCTCAGCAAGTAGATAAATTCATAGAGACATCTTAATCTGGATGGATACATACAGACATCTCGAGAGAAATAATGACCATATACATGGTAAAGAAAATATTAGCCTTATAAATAAAACCTACATTACATGGAATGTAGGTCTTATTTATAACGCGAAGAAAATATGTGATAACTATGTAGCAAACAAGATAATAGTTATGGGTTTATAAAAGATCCAGCGGGAAGTTTGCCTTAACCAGTAGGTGATTTAGATTTGTGTTTTTCTTTGGGCTATAATGGGTCTTTGTGAGAGAAGATATTTTAAATAAAAGGTATTGATATTCCTGTATAAGGAGACTAGCAAACTGGGTACTAGGTTGGTCATATTGGAATAGAAAAGGAATTTGGTATATTTTAGTAACCGTTACCTGGTTCCCAGTTGAAACCCAGTGGATACAACTTTGAATAGTTTTAATCCAATAAGCTTCTCTTTGTAAAAGTTCCTGTTTGGTTCCCTTTTTAATGGGATAAATTGGTATTTTTCAACCAACATTATTGCAAAATGATCTTTATTAACCGAGTGATCAGGAAGAGATGTTCGTTGGGGACATGAGTTATAACCTAATGGAACTCCAAACGATTGCTCTAATATGTAGGGGATTGTTTGTTTCAGACACTTCTTACAAGATACGAGGTTAAATTTATTTTCTGAATCACAGTCCAAAAATTAAATATATATATTTATTATTTATGTTGGTGAAATATTAGGATTTCCTTCAAGCATAAAAGTGATATTTCACTACCATTAAAGAACACTTTTGGTTATTCACCTTGAATTGTTCTGTGTCTAAGCCCTTCGCTTCTATTATGACATTACATATGAATGCGCATCATTTCAGCACGCAACACAATGACTACCATAATATTGCTCTCATGAATGGCTGAAAGGATAACCCATTCAACACTTGGTGTCTCGTGAGTTATGTCTTTCACCACTCACTCGAGCAATATTAATGGTTTTCAAAATTCATTGTGTAATATCCTCTATATATTTTTTTTATTCTTTTAATATATTGAAATCTGATCATGTGAGATATGTTCTAATGGCAATATTTATGTCAAAGGTCTAGTGAGTTGGATCCCTTACCATTACAGAAGCTTATCTTCCAACCCTACCACAGCCATTGTTTGTTTGGAAGGTGTAATTGCGCTTTTCTCCTTACTCATTGCATATCCCAGGTTATTTCACTCATGCCAACCCAATGAGTCAAGTAAACCACCCTTGTTATCACAGGCAACAAGACAGGACTGTCACAAGATGACTTAGCTCGAAGAGAAACATGCATGACAACAGGAATCTCCCTTCAACCATCTCTGTCATCACAAAGTCATACTTCTCACTCAAAGACAAAATATTGTAACATACAACTTAAGAATTCACCAAAATGATATTTGGTTGTTTGTATTAATGTGGTTACTTACTGTAGCTGTAAGCTTATATCATGGTCAGATGAAATAAATAACCATGAGCATAGCGTTAAACACCAAACCATTAATCGACACAATGAAATCAAAATATCAAAGAAACAAACTGATAATACCAGTATATATATTTATTGCAAAAGATTAATCACACAAGCACAGAAATGTCATCTTATTTCCATGTATCTCATTAAATCTTAATCTCCAGCTGTTATGGGTGACATACAAACATCTCGAGAGAAGCAGGGGTTCATAGACGTCCAGTTTAACTACCCTAAATGGGTAGTTGAGCTGGAAAATAAAATCAATCATTATAACAAATCAGTTTTAAAAAACTCAATTCAGACTCCATTTCTTATGTTTAAGTATATAACAATAAATAGTTGCCTTGGGCATTAAAAAATGAAAATAATAATTCAATATGACACTAAAAAACCTGATTTTTTTCCAGTAAAAAACTCAATATTTGGACGTCTATGAAACCCGGAGATGGTAATAACAATTTAGATTGTAACACTATAAATATATGACAATTATGTAGCCCATGTAATCTGAAGCCTTTAGTTAATAAAGGCTCTGGTGTTATACCCTTGTAACCTTGATTAGACTAAGACATAAAATGATTAGACAAACACATGAAATAAGCTAGAGCTACTGATTAGTTTATAAGCTCGCAAAACCCACACAAAGCAAAAAAGCATATGAACACATGGGAAGTACTTCAAGCAATATTCAATTGATTGTTTTAGTTTAGGGTCATAATTAACTATTTCAAATCTGCTACACGGATCTTCTTTGCAATAAGGGGACATAACTCTGGAATGAATGTCAACATATGTTTTTAAATTCTTTTAAATGGTTGCAGAAATCTGGCTCTTATTGCCAGTAATTTAAATACTTTGGATATGCGATTGTTGGAGGACGATCACAATAGATTTACTAGTAACTCTTTAACATTTGAGACAAGTTGGTAAATTATCCTTTGTTTTGTATCTGATTTTTGCTTTTAGTGCACGTTTTCAGCTACGCGCAACAGGTTCAAGTCGACGACGACAAAGCCTCTAGGAGTCATAGATTCCTTGTTACTTGGAGTAGTAGCACGTGACCAATAATTGTATGAATTAAAGATATATTGACAGCTATGAGACATTTTAAGTGCAAGATGTTTTGATATTTCTCTTTCTGGAAACGGGCAAATATTATTGTCCTTTACATATATGTCAGCATATCACCAAAATAAAGGCATCCTGTAAAGCGGCGTAAATACCTATTTTCATTGGTGATATAGATACATGCTGGGCTCTAGGCAGCCCCCCTCTGATCAACCTAAAAAAATATCTCACACTACAATAACAGGTAATATTTCTTGTTCCTGGAGAACTTAATAATCACAGCCTTTACACAAAAACACATGTCTACTCGGAACAGTTCTTCTGGATAATTGAAAAGCAGGTATATGCTCAGATGTTTAAGCTATATTAGGAGAAATTAGCGACAGTGTTGTCCTAGAAGGGAAGAAAACCACCAACTGCAAGAATTTGTTTTGTTTATTTAATCCGATAGATCGAATTGATAACTATAATGTTAATGCAAATCATTGAGTAGAAAATATATATGTAAGAGTCCTCATGACATCACATTACAAATACACTGATCCAGTAACTCAGAACACTGCTAAGAGGATCTACAAGAAACTGTCTGTAGTGGAGGACACCTCAAGGAGTCTATGTGCCATTATAGAAAAGATAAAATAAAAATTGACAGGAGTCTGTCTTGCTAAGATCTATCATCTTGCTAAGATCTATCATCACAGGAATTATTTATTCAGGTTACAACCTGGTAGATCAAATAATCAAAGCAGTTTTAATGAACAAACACAGAGGAGATAAACTCAGCTACGTATGGCAGACTGTATGTCCTCTCTTTTATGTGTACCGTCACAAAAGGGGGCATTTCCAGTTTGTTTGCAATTGCATAGCCAATATTCTTTAGTGTCTTCCACTTTGAACGCCAAAGGCAGAAATTTGGGCGTTGTCTTTTTCAAAAATGTTCCTTTCAGTTTTTTGTGGCTTCCATCACACATTGGCTGAAGAAAAAGAAAACAACAACATTATTACAGTGTCATGTGCAGATAGATTTACCTTCTCTACAGAGTGCCCCCCTCCTCCCCTCCCCCAGAAGATTAACTTTCCAACATTATGGAAACGCTCCTCATCTTGGTTGTGCTAGTGTCAATTATTGTTGGAATACACCGCTGTGATACAAGTGAAATACCCTTAAACATGGCGTAAAAAATCAATCAATCATTGTGTTTGTGAGAAATTTGGCATTGTATTCAGAAGTGACAGACCAAATGCTATATCATTTCAATAGGCTCTGTACATCAGAGGGTGATTATGTAGCAGGTACTTGCTGTGTCTCGTTTTCAGTGTTCACCGTAAAAAAGTCTAATTTGTCCATAGTTTCAAAACTGCAATATATCAGAATCAAAAAAGTCCATGAAAAGGTCATGCTTGATTACAATGATACATGTAGTCTACTGATTTTGTAGGAGACCCGAGCTGCCCGGCTAACTTGACCTACACAGACATAATTTCCCCTTAATGAGCTCTCAGTTCTGCTTTCTATTCTTAATTCCTAATGTATGATTTGCCCATAGGATAGGCCATAGTTATCGGGTAACGAAGACCGGGATATTATGGTACTAACACCCATGCTACCGGTAATTCTTGAGGAGAGGTATGGAACTAGAAATGATTTGTTTGTTTGTTTAATTGGGGTTTAACATCATTCTCAATATATTTCATTTATATGATGACGGATTCACCACTTCTTACTCTGCTTTACTTAAATTTGATGGAAAACCGAGAAACCTTAATTGCAGGAACCACACAGTGTGACTCACTCAGTCATATACCCAAGGGCAACAGACGGGCTATAACCCACGAGTTGTACATCAAAGTAGGAACACCTAGTCACTGAACCATAGCCGCAAGGCGGAACAGGAAATGAAGTTTACGGTTTTTACACATACCTGGTGTTTACTGGTTCCACATGTACACCAATGATACCGCTTGCCTTCAGTCAGGTTAATTTGAAATGGCTTTTTGTCATATTTTTTCCCTTTAGGGCTTTCCAGGCTGTATTCATTGGGGTACACAGGTGTTTCAGGGTGCTTCTTTTTCTTGTACTTCTCTTCTTCAAAATCTTCCACCTTGAGGCCACGGACTTGCTGTATACCTGGACTTATCTGCATCATAAAAAAGAAATAGAACATGTGAACAACTTTTTGACAAATTTTAGACAAACAATCAAGTGATTAATTGATTTATTGGTGTTTAACTCAGTGCCCAAGGCAGGCCTTCAGATGTAAATGATGTCACTTCATACCCCAACCAGCTCGTACCAAGTCACTTCATCTCGTCAAAGTATTTCAAAGTAGAACAGGTTTTTAATTACCAAAATCGACAACTGTTCGAAAGCAAAATAGCTACTAAACCACTAGTGCCATCTGCAGCAAACATAGTATGCTTCCAAAGCAAGGCTAACAACAATGCACAAACAGACTTTCGTTTTTAAACCCCCAACACTTTCTTGTTGATTGTAAATTTGTTTAAATATAATAAGGAGTTATGCAGAAAAAAGTTCCTAAGAAGTTTAATCGTAGTTTCGGCATTCAAAAATGTCAAAAAGACCAACGAAAGGCTGGTAGAATAACCCAAATTTTTAGTTCAGAATCTGCGGTCTATCGAAACAAAACCACCACCACATGATGTCAATGCTACGGTGGCCAAAGAACACACAATTAATAGGACTACATTCCCAGCATAGCCATTCATTTATGTTACACTGTTTTATTATTGATATGTATTCTCTTCTGAAGCTTTAAAAAAAAATCTAAACCCATTATCACGTGGAGTATAGGTCTAAATATGATATATGTATGTATTTTTGGAAAAATGCTAAACTCAAGATCACAAATATGTAGATTTAACTTAACAACTTATTGTAAATTGAAATATTATCTAAAAACAAAAATATGGTGCATTTTTGGTGGTTTATTTATCAGAATGTTATTTACTTATAAGTTATAATACACACAAACAAATGTTTATCTAGTAGAATAGCCCTTAAACTGAATAAGCCTGAGTACGATAAGCCTCATTTTTTCAAACATTTGTTTAGAATGATTTCAGTGGCTGTTTTTTGTCTGTCTTCAGTACTCTTACCATGGAAAATCATATACAAATTTAAAAGAAATATCTTTAAAAAATCTAGGGTAAATTTATAAAAGTTTGGCACCCTGGAAAGGCCTGGTTGTTAGCTGTATATGATGAGCAGTTGTTCAAGAGTGAGCAAGTTTCCATGTAGTCATGGATGTTTTGAATACTCTGTGTGATTAGGGTGTGAACATATTAGTAGCTCAATTTCTGGAACTACAAATCTTCATTACAAAAAGAAACACGACAGGAACTGTGAAGCCTAGGCTCATGTGATAATCCCATTAATCTCAACCACCTTGTCAATGACAATATTTAAGCTCACTGAAAACTAAACCAAAGGTCTCAATTTAGCTTACTATAAACTATTATACAAGAAATGTTACATAATTGTACAGTATGCCCTTTTATACACCTTTTTCTTGAAATGTTCTTAAAAATACATTGCATAAATACATTGCCATAATCTCGCTAGAATCAGGCATCTAGGGATCTGGAACTTCCACGGTCGGCCTAGGCGGACACTGGACCCTGGCCATCATGTGCTATGTCAGTAAAAGTGAGACACTCTATCTTGCCATTCTGGCTAACACACTGGTCACCTCATACCCCAAGTCATCTCGAACCCTATTTATAAATACAACATTGGTGAAGTATGTATTCTACTCCTTATTGTTAATACATCTAATACATTAATAATAATAAAAATGGATTTGTGACTTCAAACATCAATCATCTTCTGATTTATATATCACATTTTGGAACTGCAGTAAGAGTGCAGTTCATTTGTTCCTTTGACAATTTAGGGCTAGTCTTTATACCATTGATACCAGATATATAAAATGGCAACAAGATAATGGGAAACCAGGGGAAGGTAAGACATTCTTTAGAGCTAGGATTAGATTAGCACAATATATTATTATAGGGCTTATTACTCCATCTTAGCACTACATCACGTCAATAGAAACCCATTCCGCCGCTATAATATTGGCCGGCCTATCAAAACATATATCTGATTTTTTGGGGGATACCATAGACAACTCCTACTTTCTTTCCTCACGTTTAAATAAAGTTTTATCTGAATTTCTCACCCGAGTTGACCTGTTTAAGCTATCTCCCTTGGCAAAAAAAAAATTTGAAAACCATCAAAAAAAAAATATTGTAGATAGGTAAAGTACTAGTCATTATGTTAAGTGTATCTAAAAAAAATCAGAGAAAAATCAGATATATGTTATGTTTTGAGAGGCCGGCGATAGCAGTGGATTGATTTCCATCCTTCACCATGGGTTTCTATTGATGGGACGTAGGGCAAAGATGGAGGAATTAGCCCTAATTTAGGTCTAGATAGCTCTTTCTGCTGTAGTATGAGGTTTTGTGTGCACCTGATTCCCATGGTCCTCTGTCGGTGACACAGATTCCGACCTTGGGACTTTACCGTATACCAGATGGTTGTGAACGAACAAAGGCACATGGGAATTAGGTAACAAGATGGCAGGAGCACTTCGATAGCTTGTTAGCCAAGAAATTTTAGATTATAAGCAGGCGAAAATTTATGAAAGCAGGTAAGGAGCTATAAAATCAAAGCTTTAGGTAGGCCTTAGCCCGAACATTGGTCTTCTATGTTTGCTCCTTTTAATAATTCGGACATTCCTCTTGCAAACATACAGCCCGAATTCCATAGGCAACCCGATTTTAATATCTTGTAAGTTTTAGCTTACGTCTCACCTAAACTCACTGTACATACATTTACTGTCACAAGTTGGACTATCTAAGTAGATTAAATCGATAAAAGATTGACATTTCCAATTCATTGGTACCAGTAATGAACATAAATGATCGACATGAAATGCAAATGAAGTTAAAAATCTTTGTCAAACTCGCCAACTTTCTGTTTCATTGTTTTTAAAGTATGATAATAAGGCATGCGCAACTTATGATTGACCTTTAGCTATGTCATTGTTAGTTTACATATCCTTGGCGGAAATTTCCAAATTTGGGTGGGGTTTAACCTGAACACTTCGTCGGAACACACGGAAATAAATTTATGCGAATCCAAAGGTCAAGTGAACCTGTGTCCATGAGGGATGACAATTGTCAAACGGAATTTTTGTTTGATTTCAAGTAGATTTAACTCCAAATATTGAATTTTGACCCAT
>JAQQZZ010118365.1:0-14769 GCA_030265115.1 Mopalia vespertina | reverse complement strand
CGTGACATAACATTTCATGACAAATGCTTGGCTAAATGTTTATTGACGGTTAGGTTTATAACTTTTCAAACATCTTTCGTTTTGTCCCATTTTCTGTGATGCACAGTTACTTTTTTCCATTAGTATATGTGATCGATCTGCCAAGGGTTGTACTGCAGTATAGTTCAGATTAAATCTTTTGGCTAGAGAAGATGCATTGCTATGACCAAAAACATCATTTGTTGATGGTATAGATTAGATGTGAGCATAGACCTTTAACAGTCGAGTCTTGTCCTGTCCTCAGGGAGACACTTGGAGGTTGTTTATAGCCTCCCAGCCTAGTTGTAACAGCAGACTTTTAAAAGATTTGCACTAGACGTGAACAAAGAGCTTGACGGTTAAGTTTGTTGTCTTGTCCTCCTGGAGACAAATGGATATTGATTATAGCCTTCCAGACAAGTTGTAACAGCAGGAGTTTTAAAAAGTTTACACTAGACATGAACCAGTGTCTTCGATAGGATTGGGAATCTGCTTGTCATAAATCTGTGTTTGCTTGTCATAAATCTGTGTTACTTTTTGTAAGTTAGCCTGTCAACTTTAAAATTTTCCTATTTTGCCCATGTTAAAACTAGAGTTTCTACCTGTTTTTTTTTTTAAATCTGCCTGTCTCAAATGACAGGTGGACGGATGGGTCTCTAGCTTCCTCAGCAATTTCCCACTCCTGTCATCTTCTCACCCACCTTAAGATGTCCTTTTATGACATTTGCAACTCTTAGCTTCAGGACTGAGACAACAGCAAGCTTTCAGTATAGTATGTCCTGTCCAATGCGAGCTCAGCATGCTGCATAAAACTTGCACAGCTTTTATTGGATATAAATACCAGGGGCTGGTTGCTTGAAGGGCAATTAAATTTAATCCTCTATTAGATGACGTCACGCCATGTTGAAGGCCTATCTCTAATCCAGTATTAGCGATTTAATCTGGTGTTAGCGGCTAATCATCTTTCCAGCAACTGGCCCCAGGATGATACAACACTTGGCATTCTTAAAAAATAATCTGGAGCTTGTCTTACGAAACATGAATAGCTTACTGAACACATAATAACCATGACGATGCCATACTTTCAGTACTGAATGTCCTGGTAATTCATCCAATATGAGCTCAACTTGCTGAGCAATTCTTACTCCCGGATGATTTGTCCCAAGATGACAGATAGCCACATATGTCCCACAACAGCAGTGGTTGTAAAAAAGCTGGGATCTGTCTCCTTGATATTGTAACATTAAAAAAAAAATAAAAAAATGAAATGTTTATTAAATCATGATGTGATTGTATTTGTAGATGCCAAAGGCTTACGACACTTTGGCCCAGAAGGACACTGCAGGCTGGCACATACCATTTGAGAATCAACAGCATCGACAGTCCTTCCAGCACCCTAATGCCTGGTTATGTGTCCGCCATAAGGACCACTATAAAATATAAACATCTAAATAAATATAATTCCCTTTGTGTTATAATGTCTAATTTGTTTACTTTTTGGTTTCTTCATCCAACATCTTAATTAATTTAATTCACTTTGTTTTATAATGTCTAATCGGTTTACTTTGGTTTCTTGTAACAATATTGATACAATAAACAAATATTATTGATTCCCTTTCCACAAATCTGACAATTCCAGAGTTCTTGCTTTGTAACAAGTCCAGTGTAACTCCAAAGAATAAAGGACTTATTTTGATCTCCATACTTGCCCATGCTAGCAACAACAACTGAAAAATGAACAACAGAAATCCATATGTGTTTAGGTTTTCAGAGTTCCACTACTCTTGTACTCTATTAAGCTTATCTGTTAAAACCTCGTATTTTGTTGTTTTACTTCATCCATTTTTCTGGATGTTTGATTATGACCTTGTTGGTAAACTGACCGGTTCTCAGATAATAATTCTCACCTCTGAAAGAGAGTGAAAGTGTTTATATAAAGTTTGCAATCTCCCTGGCCCCTTTTCTATGAAGAGACAGTATTTTCATTATTTTGGAGATACACATTTTACTTTGAGCATATTCTACTTCAGAAAATTATTCAGGTTTAAACCTGTCCAGGAATTGAACCCATGACCTTCAAAGTAAGGCACCAAATCGCCAGCAATAAATGCTCTGTAGAAAAAACTCCGATGTAATGTGGCCTAACGTCAACTTGAGTGACCAAACATCTTGTTTATGGTAGGTGTTGAATTGATATCATTACAGTGGGTGGGCGGGCGGAGATAGTTTCCCAGGTTTTCTTGGAGCTCCGGGGCAACATTGTTACATCAAGAGAGTCTGTGCGGCTATGCCATAATGGTTATCTGGGTGCTAAAGAACAATATGGTTTGTTGGAGGAAGATTATGGTAATTTTTTTGTTTCGGACCCTCAGGGTGTTTTCCTTTCATCCATTGAGCTGAAATGGTGTAATATAATTATGAAATAATCTTAAGTTTGGTGCAAAACCTTAAACAAATTAGTTCTTTAGTTAGCATGATCAGGATCAAACTGACTGTCTGCTACTGTGTAAATAGTAATGAGTGTAAATAATCCACTTAATACATGTAATAATGATAAATAATAATAAAGCTTAACAAATTCAGCTTTTTTTCAACCATTTTATTCATAAACTTTAATATCCCTCCAGTTATAAAATCTCCCTTTTAAAACGTTTGTTCACTCAAAAATAATTATGTTCAGTTCTGGATCACAACAAAAAGCTTTGAGATTCAATTCTAAGTAGCAAGTGGATACATTCATAATTATGAATTGAGAAAAGTAAGTTTTGGTTCAACAACAATATACATTCTGGATGACACAAATAAACATTTGATACAATGTGTATCTCCTTTAAGTGGCATTAAGAAGCTGGGATGATAAACAATATTTCTTATGGATTCTCAACTTCGAGAAAGTCTTGTTTATTATGTTAATCACATTATTTATTGTAAATGAACATACAATTTTGTGCGATTTGATGATAAACCTATATCATGACCTTCCCCACAAGAGTCATCACCAAGATGGAAGCCCAGTTGAAGAACAACATTTAAATTAACACTACCGTCTCAGCTACCAGAAAGCGATAATCAGAGCTGTACTTAATTGGCCCATCAATAACTGCATTAATTCAGTTCACATTTGACAAAAATACACACAGAGACTCTTGTTTGTTTGATTTGGTTTTTACGCCATATGATGGCACACCCACCCAATGGTTGAAGGAAACCACCCTTGACCTTGCCGACAATTAACAATGACAAGACAGAAAAATCATGTGATGCAACCCAAAGATACAACTTGTGCCCTTTGGCTTGGAGAACACTAGGGCAACAGAAGCTCACTCGTAACTGCATGCCTGACACTAGTACTTCAGGTTATATCACTCGTGAATGCATACCATTCCAATAGTGGCTGGAAACAATCTGATGAATCTAAAAGACGAACTAAAAATGGAAAAGAAATCGTGTAAATTCAGTGACAATGTCCCAATAAATCCACTTATGGTTGCCCCACAGCCATGAATTTTGGCCCATTGTTAACATTTTCTGCAGATACTCAACAACAGCACAATATAATCCTGAATAACAGGTGGTATAAAATCCACACCTTGTTCTTAGAATTTATGGCACATTATACAGACCTGTCTACCTGGAGTATTTTGTACACTTAGTTTATACTGAATACAAAAATATCCTAAACATGTGAAATACTACACAAAATGTAGATATTAAAATTCTCAATTGTTGTCAAAAATAACAGGAAAAGCAACAAAAAATACTTAAAAAGAAGTGGATAAAGGAAAAAAATACACATACTGACCAGAAAATACACTTTTAGGTCAGTAAATACTCAGATATTTATAAATAATTAAAAAAATACACATAGTGGTCAGAAAATACTCCTACAATTTTTTAACACATAGTACATTTGATACCGGGTAGACCGATCTGATTTAAACATAACATTATACTCACATCATACTAAAAAACAATGCACCAATATGCAATATACTTATAAAGTAAAACTTGGAGAATCATAAGATGATTCATCGTTTTTAATTAATCTACATCCCTTTGCCAGTGTGATTGCTTTTTAGAAATATAAAGAAAAACTTAAGCTGTTTGCCAGAATAAAAAGTAAACGGATTTATGAGTTAGAAGACAGAGGTCTCCTACTGAACCATCCAGCTAGTCTTGCTGCAAACTTGCTGGGTTTAATGCCATGCTCACTTGATGGCATGCCAGACCACTGGGTGAAGGAAAACCACCCAATACACCGCTGCCAACATAGACAATACATGGTGATCACAGGACCATACAAAGATGTCACAAAATAGATCCGCTTCTTCGTGTTGCTCAGCTCTGAGGGCAACAGGAAGCTCGCACCCAACCATTCACTAGACGGACTGCAGTTTGAAAGTAGATAAGTGGAATTTTACAGTGGCAATGAAGACATTTCTTCTGACAGGGAAGATGTCTTATAAAAGAGGAGCATGGGTTGATAGTTTAATAGACTGATCACTATTGACCTTTTAAGGGACTTACTTTTTTCTCTTGCAAATGAAGTACACTAACAGTGCTCGAAAAAATACAAAGATGATTAGGAACTACTGTCAGCATGGACGGAATTGATCACCATGCCAGCAAGTGTTTTTTAACAAATTAAAGCCCTGAAGTGGGAGACGTTACATGTACCATCTAGAAGCGTCCCTCTACTAGTGGGATGTGTGAACCCCAAACACACACATTAAGTTCACCATCTGGTCACTTATCCATTTCACAATAGTATTGCTAAGTGTGTCAATTCTAAAATAGAGGTCAAAAAACTAAATTAATTTCCTTAATGGGTACAAATTAACACAAATACAACTGACGACAGACATAAAAGTGTTTAAAAAAATAGTAAAATATAACAATTATTTTCAAAATATTTAAATGAAAATTCTTCACAATAAACATGTATAGGTATACTAAATAAATATTGATACATCACCTTGATTTTGTTCAAATGTAAATTATAAATTATGAAAACAAAACAGTAACCTGCGAAGAAAAAGCAAAAATTTTGTTAAATTTAACCTCAGCATAATTTTCGATCGATGACGAATTTACCAAAATACATTTGTAAGCGTTTTTGAGGTTATTTCACTCCTGTGATGATGTGCCAGCCCACTGTGAGGCATACATTTCCAGACAGCCAATCAGGGTTCATCATCAGGTTTTCTGTTTGAAGAGTGCATTTCGGAACAGCATAACCGGACAGTCACATCAACCACCCTCACGAGTTCAGGTAGGGTTTAGAAAACAATTATTTTATGGTAAACGCCAGATTTGTATGAGGCATGTGTGCAATCCACAGGATTGCACACGTTTTCACAAAAAAAGATTTATGAAAAGTAAATCAATCTCTGAGATACTGTTAAAAAACAATGTATGGAATTAAGTAGATACGAAAAATTGGAAACTACGCATGTTCAGAATGAAGTAACGAAGCATGGTAATAAATACAGAAGTAACAGAACACTAGTTCCATACCATTTCAACAAATACAGTATCTGATACATATCTTTCATGTATTTCCTAATAAAATGTCAAAATTATTAAAACTACTTAACCTCAAACTTGATCCCCAAGTTTCCATCAGAAACTTACACAAAGGTCAAAACTTTACTAGATCCAGGAGTTGTAGGCCAATCCGCTGAAGTGTTTTTAAAAAAAGAACTGTTGAAAACTTTTGGGTCATGGACGGTTGGTGATTAAAAAGAATATACAAATTTCAGCCAACAGGAAAATTCAAGGAAACATGCATTGGATTGAACTTTATTTTCACAGCCCTTTGAGGTATAACAGTCAGTTAACAAAACACATTACTGCTACATGTAGGCATTGCAACCGTTCAAAAACAACCACTTTTCTTTTTTGTAACAGGAAAAAGTTGGGGTTTTTTTTCTTCTAAGGGGATCAAAATCTACAGGTGCTCATCAACAGTTGTTTTTTTTTTTTACAAGGACCAGGCCTCTCAATAAATCATTAAAACAAGCTGAAAGTAAGACCTTCAAATCTCAGCAAGAATGTATGCCCTTTTAAACCATTATGATTCATGTAAACTTTGTTCGTTTGCTTGGGGTTTAATGCCAAACTTAAGGTTATTTCGCTCCTATGACCGCATGCCAGCCCAATGGGTGAAGGAAACCAACCTCTACACCACTGGCAACAAACAAGGACAAGACAGGTAGTAATACATGAACATCCCAAACAGATAAGTCTCTTGTTGCCACTTAGTGCCTAGAGCAACAGGAAGCTATGTAGACTTTGTTTCGACAAAAACAGAACTTCATATTTAAGACTGACCAGTCATTTACATGTAAGTATTAAAGCTACATGTAAACACTGTTACAGGTCTACCATTTTTAGATTTGTTTGTTTGATTGGGGTTTAACGTCGTACTCAAGGGTATTTCACTTATATGACGACGTGCCAGCCCAATGGGTGGAGGAAACCACCCTCAACACCATGCACTGGCAACAAACAAAGACAAGACGGAACAAATACAGGACAATAACAGGACGTAAGACAGACACCACAAACAAATCGGCTTCCTGTTCCCCTTTAGCTCTGAGAGCACCAGGGCAACATGAAGCTCCCTCCAACCACCCGCCCTAAGTATACAGAAATACTGATTGATTTGTGTTTAATATCAATTATACTCAAAGCTATTTCACCTAAATGATGTTGGTTGGTTATAATCAAATGATAAGAGTGAGGCCGGGTGGTCATCCTGATGATCCAGGACAGTGACGTCACAAGATTCAATATTTACACTTCCTCTCCTACCACTTACATAGGTGAGAGCGATTATACCATGTGTGAACACCCATGTCACAAGATCAGAAAGTACAATTAGGTTCAAATTTTATAGAGAATATCGTTTGCCTGTGACACAATGACAGGGTTTAACCAAAGGCTTAGACAGTGGGGTGTCCACCCGTCCTTTCAACACCCTGAATTGAAGAAATTGCCTCATTTGGACACGCTGTTTTAAGAAACTTAACATGCTAGAGATAGGGAAACTGTAAAACATTGGACACCCAGTTGCTCAAAAAGTGAAGCAATTCGAAGCAATAAGAGTTCTAACTCTTAAACATGTCCTACAATACATGTCAAAGAAAGACAAAAGTTAACTGTAACATAAAACATCAATAATCAGTATATATATATAACATACATGTTGACTTGGCTAGTCGACCACAAGTTACTGGAATAATGATTTACTTGCAGCAGAAAAACATTTCAATTAAACCGCCTTTAACCAGAGGGTTTTTTATCCAAGGAAGATGAAATTAAAATGTAAAGTAACATCAATAGTGTGTATATAACATAATGTTTTGGCTAATAAAATACAAGTTCCTTGGATAATGTTTTAAATAAGTATATATATTTACACAATAACAAAGTCTTAAGACAGCACAAGTGTAAAGCCACTTCGATCTTAGCACCGAATAAGCAAATATAAATAAACAAATAAATATCTGGTTTTTTGCAAACCACAATTTAGACAACAAAATTTACACAACAATGAAAAAAATATAACTGGGATGAGATGTACATGTAAGATAAGAAATAAACCCTTTTCAAGTTAACATCATTGTCAGGGTTCCCTTCATCCAAGTTCTCTACTCCAAGCACTGAACATCCTGCAGGAGGACCTGGAGGTATATATGTACAGACAAAATGATTGGAATAGATAGTCACCATGTTACCACACAGTAAGCATTTCCTAAAGTTAATACTGTATGTGTAAATATCTGAAATAATGAGATTACATAAGGACAAACTGATTTACAACAATTAGATAGATACGCAGAAACATTACACATACTATATACATGTATCATGTACGACCTTATGTTGTCAATATGCAGTATATAATTGGAAAAGAACGCTGAAAAATGTTTCATAAGATAAACCAAATAAAGTTTTCAGTGAATGTATTAGGACAGGATTTATTAAACTTCTGTAATATTCTACCCCACCCATCTTTTGGACGGGATTTACATGTACCAAAGTTGGACTAATCACCATGGCCATTCATGGTGAAGAGGATAGTGGAAAGTAAACTATTGCCCAAGAATGTTTTGGTAGCAAGACTTTTCAAGTCTTAATTGAATTCCTGATACAGAGCAAAAACATATATAATACACTAAGTACATTGGAAAAAAATATTTGCATATGTACAATTTATTGACATGTATGTACAGTTGTACGCTTGTAATAATAATACCACGACTGGAACATTTTAGAAACCAGTTTGTGGTCAAATGTCTGTGAAAATAAAACCATATAAACATATACAAATACAACAGATCTGATGAATCTAATTCTTACATTCTGTTGAAATACATGATTTACTGAAGAAAAAAAACAAGTAGCATTCTCAATAAATGGAAATTGCTAAACAAATAGCACTTTTGGTGACACTATGAAATTTTATAGTGTCAAATAGAGGAACCAATGATAAACAGTTAAGGCTTTCAGGGACACTTCAGAAGCCAAACTGAAAAATAACAAATAAAAAACCATCTCTCCTGATTGAAAGTTGCCAGGCTTCTTTTGGTCAAGTGGTTAAACAACAAACCATAAATTAAAAGAGAATGTTTACATGGAGGTAGGTGCCATTGCGTTCATGTCTGCATTGGAAAGAGCAGAGGCCCTTCTCAATAGGTAGGACTTTTTCACTGGTGTAGGTGAAGCATGGTCTATTTCATTGTTTTGGGGTAAGCTAGAATTTGACTTGCCCAACTGATTTGCTCTGAACAATGAAGAAACTGAGGAAGAAAAGAATCCATTGGGTTTCTTAACAGTCTGCATTTCAGCGACTTTCACACTTGTATCTGAATTTAGGGGTAATGATGGATTTCCCCCACTTTGTGGTCCGTCTACATGAGTTACCGAGATCTCTGGCTGTTCTGATATTGGTGAATACGGTGCCTTTGAGCTTAACTTCATGTCCAATGAGTTATATTGGCTAAAAAAACTGTGCGACACAAGATCATGGATACTTGGTCTTTTTGCCAAAAGCAATCTTTTGTTTTCTTGTGGAGCAATACTAAATTCAGGAATAGCAAAATTTGGGCACGATGCTCTGCGAGGCATACCTACAACAGAAACCTTAACATGTAGGTGCGAATATAAAAAAAACTTTTCATTATTAAAACATTAGTTCATTATTGATAACAGTATGTAACTTCCAACCAAGGGCTTAGGCAGAGGGGTGTCCACCTGTCCTTCGAACACCCTGAATTGAACAATTGCCTCCTTTGGACACCCTGTTTTAAGAAACTTTAACATTCAAGAGATAGGGAAACTGTAGAATTTGGACACCTAGTTTCTTAAAAGGTGAAGCAAAATTGCCATTTTGGACACCATACTTTTGATAATGGCTAAGCCCATGCTTCCAACGTATAAATTCAGGCTCAAGTTTTATGACCGACTGACAGATTGATTCGGGCACAATGCCAGTTTTAAGGGTAATTCACTCAAAGAACAGCATCCCAACAGTAAAAACTTAGTTACACAACCTTAACACATGAATTATTTTGTTGCAATAGTAATGCTCCTCCATTTCTATAAAAAATATGGTTAATAAAGATTTTCTTAAGCCAGACAGCTTCAACCTTTACAGCTAATGAAATCTTTATTATTATATTAATCTACAAACTCTCATCTCTAATCCGTATAATACAAAGCTGACAGAAAAGAAAAATTTTGACTTCAATAGAAATATTTATTAGAATTAATATAAGTAAAAAAATTTCAACTCACTTGGCTGATCAGCACTAGGAAGGCTTAGTGTGGTCCGAGAATTCATTTGCGGTTCAGGAATTTTCTCCCGATTAACATCGTTTTCTACAGGAATATTTAGTTTCCATACCGTTTGTGAACCAGAGTTTAGAGGAACACTGAAGTATTCATCAGGGCCTATTGTGAAATTTCTTAATGGAGAAATAGCAGTGGCTGTTGTGCTGGCTGGAGGTATGTTCATCCTGTTGTTAGATTCCAAGGGTTCACTGACTGTCATAACCAGTCAATATCTAAAACAGTAAAAACATTTGTGAAATCAAATTATTGCTATATCCATGATGGGAGTATCAGAAATACAACTATGTCAACTATAGTATTAGCCAGAAATCAAGAACAGGGTGTCTCAAATCACCATTTTTACAGAAATAGGGTGTCTCATTTTACTGTTCCCCTACATGTATCTTTCCCATGTTAAATTTGACTGAAACTGAAGTGTCTCAAATGGCTTTTTGGGTGTCCCAAATACACACTATGATGTCAACTAACTTTAAATCTGCCTATTTGTCAGAGTAAATGAGTTTCTAGCCAGTATATTCAGTCAAGTTCCAGTTATGACGTGGGCATGGAAATAAGGGCAATAATCAATCAAAAGTTGATTGCATTCGCTTTCTGGGGGGGGATAGCGGTTGGTTTTTTTTAAATAGATCAGATAAAACCTAGATGTGTAATATGTAGGTCTGATTTATGAGGTAAGAATTATTTGCACTGGGCCACAGGTATAAAGACCAGGTGGCACTGGTGTAGCAAAATGATCTTGTTTAGTTTGCTGTGCTAGCTGGGAACTTTGGTTTTAATTAATATATAAATTAACAGAGGACTAATTAAATCC
This sequence comes from Mopalia vespertina, assembly GCA_030265115.1. Classification (NCBI taxonomy): domain Eukaryota; kingdom Metazoa; phylum Mollusca; class Polyplacophora; order Chitonida; family Mopaliidae; genus Mopalia; species Mopalia vespertina. The sequence continues at coordinate 4,079 of JAQQZZ010118365.1, read as the reverse complement.
TAATTGATTCCATATTATTACATACACCAGATAATTTAATTTAATAATTCTTATATTAAATTTAATATCGAATGACATTGATAAAAACTACTACGTATTTAACGATATTTTCAACATAGAGCTAAAAATAAACTGTATAATTTGTATCCTTTTCCGTGTAAAACTAAAATCCGGGTTTTTTGTGACAAATTTCAGTACTTGCTAGAATTTGTTTACAAATATGTCTATACATGTATATTATCTTATACCATATAGAGCATAGGCCTAACACAGCAAAAAAAGAATCCGTAGTTTAACAAGATGAACAAGTAAAAATGGATATTGTATATATCACCCAGTACATTTATTCAGAGTTAAGAGATGTCACTATATTACAGATAGGAGATCTAATCCGCCGTCCTTCCCGGCCTAAAAAAAAAACCCTGTAAATTAACAGAACTATATACTCCCTGTGTGAGAAATTTACAGAAGATTTTTAAAATTAAATAAAACTTTCAGATAAAAGAAGGAAATAATCATTGTACTTACCAATCATCAATCTCATAAAACAACAGCCTTCTCGTTAATATTAAACAGACGCTTTACCTCTTCTGAAATGGCTTCTTGTCTGCCTTCCCTGATGCAATGTTAAAGGCTACATGAGGAGAGGCGGTCATTGAATCGACTCATATGGATCGGTCCATCACGTCCGCTTAGGGGTGAACCAATAGCTTTGTTGCAATAGATTTTCTTAAAGCAAGGCTGACTTCCATAAATAATGTATTTGTGCATGGGATATATTTATATACCATATCTTAATTTACCTACACTATTTCAACGAAATAGGTTAAAGAAAATAAAATGCGTAATACATAATTACTTTAGTACCAGAAACACCTATTAAGAAAACTAGGCCAAAACAAAAACATCTATGTAGGTCAGGTCGAATCCTGCTTTCTCGGAAGACATCGGGTTTGTCCGTCAGTAAACAATTCTCTGGGGTTAACCACCGATGTTCGTGATATGTGCACTCTATGTTGACAAACAGCTCATGTCGATGATATATATTTTGTTTACGGTCGAAATACATTAGGTGTAACGAACGGTTAAGTGGATAAATCGAGTTTTCCAATTATTTTCTCCCAATTGATACTATAAATACATGACTCAGGTCTGGACTGTATATTTATTAAAATAAATGTTTTCCTCCATAATCTAAATTTCTGCACCGGGCCAGTAATGACCCTTTAACCCCATTTTTTAACGGGCCAATAAAGGAAAATTCCGGCAAGTAGTATATCGGGTCAATGCAGATTTTTTTTTTTTTTTTTTTTGTTCCCTACGTACGTGGCGATGTTGCTTATCTGAGAAGCTTTTCCCACCAAATCAGTTATTTGTATAGTAATTCTTATAAAGTTGCTGGCCCACAGGCGCTGTGAAAATTTACGAGGGTCCATTGCAATGGTCGCCTAGAGACCCCGATCGAAAGCTCTCGAGTTGTACACAACCGCAGGAGTGTTCTGTGCAGATTTCGCGATGTAAAACTATTAAAACGGTTAACATTGACTCTTCATGTCTGACAAATTTCAACGGTTTTGCTCACCATGTGGTGATATTGCTTATACTTTTTGCACCAGATCAGACATTTTGTAACAATCAAATACCATCTAACTTTTCAACGCAGACTGGGAACTTTGGGATAAATTTACCCGCTCCATCATAATCTCACCAGGAAGTCACGGGGCGAGGAACTACTTTTAGCCACAGTAACGAAATAATTCAGCTGCTCAAAAAAATGAATATGTGTAATGTGGGTCAACATTAAATGGAACAACTTTTTGATTTAAGAACATATAAATTGGTCAGTATCGTTGAACAGGGAATTGCATTGATCTACAGCTGAATGACATCATAGCATAGTCAAGGCGGTGTTTTTATACAGCTGTAATTTCCTGGCTACGACTGCACAATTTACGTCATTTTAGCGATATCACTACATTCAAAATGGTCCTGGTTTATGACCAAGTGGGCTGTACTGAATCCAGTGTCGAATGAAAATAACTATAGCCTACATGTGAGTTTAAGGGTATTCAAGAGACATGCATTGCTCATTTTAGTCATGATTTGATCTCAACGGTTCTCAGAACTAGGTCTGTTGTGTCCATCCGTTTCTCAGACGTAAAGATAGATAAATTGTATAACAATGAAAGAAAGACTAACTCTTGAGGAGAGACTTAGGTCAACTTAGCAAGATGTTTTGCTAAATTTGGAAATAGGGAATCCCGAAGTGGGCTTGCCTTAATAAACTAAACCTAAATTTACAAGTTGACATGACAGTTGGCAGTCTTATGTAGGACTGCAACTCTGCAAGTATTCATATTTCTACTTACATATATCTACTTACATATATATATATATTTTTTTAAATACATGATTTGTATCCGGCTCCTTATTGGAGTAAAAAAGCAATTATAACCGTATTTTATCTGATAAATATTGTTATACACAGGTATTGAAATTTCTACGAAGATATTAATATAGTTATAGTCAGGTAGCCTATATTTATACTCTTGTTTCTTATTTCGGATGTATTAATATTTCTAATTTTTTTAATTATCAATATTTCAATCCTATATTAATTTTTCTACCCAGGTATAAATATTTGTGTACACAGGTATTAACATTTCTAGACTACCAATGCATTACTGTATCAATATTTCCAGTCATGTCGGTGTCTACTTAAATAGTAATAGGCCTATATACATTCCACTCCGGTTTTAATATTCCACACAAGATTTTTAATAGCACAAATTAAAACAAAATGTCAGGAAACAGAAGCGAATATTAAGGAAATGTATCAAAGATTAATGAAAAACAAAACAGAAAACACATGATGTCGCTTTTAAATTCATTTCGGAAAAGTAACCAGTCCACGTACATAGGCCCCTATACATGCATACATCATAAAAAGTTAACCTTGTTTTACTTTACCCAATACCAGCACTAGCACAGTGGCGATGGCCTTTGGGTCTGGGGTTGAACTGATTGTGGCTATAAACAACATGGCTGCCGATTGGTTGACAACGGTGTTTCGAAGGAGGTCGTCTAAAATTCTACTTTTGACTGGAGCTGCTGTTGGAGTTACCGTTTACATAATTTATCGTATTAGAAAATTGTCAAAAGATCAAACAGATTCAAATGAGGAACCGGAGCAGGTTGTTATTTAAATTCTAGAATTAAGCCTTAAAATGTGTGCTATGGCGTGCATTTCAACAACAACACCATTTCATTTTATGATAATGTAAGATACTATAATACAATAATAACTGAAGTTATATACGTTCAATTGATAATATCAGCAAACAGTAAAAGTTAAACTTTGACAACCCAAAAACTAAATCTTGTATCATTATCTCGAACGTTTGACTCTATGCCTTAACTATGTTTGTCACTTGAAGTTGTAATCACTAGTTTGGATATTAATTGAGGCACACGTTGCACCTACAACAATAATTTATTATACAGCTTAGTAGTCAATACTGCCTTCTCATCTTTCATATGACACATGTAATTTTAAAGTACAAAACTACTGTTGATGTACATCATTAATCGAAGGGCCAAAGGCTAACAGTTGAAAAGACAGATAATATAAGCTTCGCCGGCTTTGGCAGGAAGAGGAGAAAACCAAGTTGTGATGTGATTTTTTTTACAAAAATGTAATCATCTATTGCCTTGTCACTTTGACTTCTTTGAAGTTTCATATCTGTACAAAGAAGGTGTAGGTAGTCCAAGCTGATTTGTATTTTCTCATTCATCGAGGACTTGGTTGCGAAGGTTGTGAAGCTGTAGGTCCCCTCTATCTATTCTGACTATTATCAATTTTATATTATCAACCTTTTCTGCAGAATTCATCCAACAATGTCATTTGCTGCAAATCAAATCCTCCCAGTTAAATGTGTTCTTCACGGGTTGTGCTGTTCAAACAGCAGTAACGCGCCACCTTGTGATAGATGACAGAGAAATGGGGATGTAACAAAAAAATGCACGGGGGTGGTATACATTAAATGATAATATTAATATAAAAAGAACAGGAGAGCCTA
>JAQQZZ010118354.1:0-14769 GCA_030265115.1 Mopalia vespertina | reverse complement strand
CATCTCTTGGTATATATATAGTAGCGGGTAATTAGCAAGATAAAATTGATTGATTTGTAATAGAGTGAACTTGTTGACTTATCAGTTTTTTATAAGTGGAACTCTTTTGTACATATGCAAAATAAAAGTTTATTTTACATATGTGAAATTCTTTTTCACATAATTATGTGAAATAGTTAGATTTTTGTGTTTCATTTTACTTATGTAAAAAAGAATTTAACATAAGTTGAAAAGAATACTACATATGTAAAATAAATTTTCATTTTGCATATAAGAATTTTTTTTTTTACATAAGTGAAAATCTTTTTAAGATAAGTAAAAAAGAATTTCACATATGTGAAAAAGAATTACACATAAGTAAAATAAAAGCAAATCTAATTCGACATATGTAGAATAAAGGTAGAATAAAGGTAGAATGATAAAACGGCTTGCCATAGACGATCTTATAAATGTTCCTCTATGTGTCACATAGGCCTACCATGTAAAATATGAGAATGCAAAATAAGTAAAATTAAAAAAATTAAAATAGCGTGAGAAAAGATAATCCAACTGGAATCTGTATGAAACGCTGAATATCAATCTCACCAGAGACTCGTGATTTTGAAAACTACCAGGCGAGAGTTATATTCATCATATAACCTTGGATAACAATACACAGGGATATGAAGCTCGGCCGTATCCAGGCTCATTCCACATAAAATCAGGTACTCGGTATTGTTCTCATTCGTCCGTTTCCGTAAAGCGTTCGGAAAGCTGGTAAGCTTGACGGTTGTCAATCCGCTTGTGCATTACTATGGTGATAGATAGCTCATGAGAGTCTCCCTTCGTTGTTTTTAAGGTCCGCAAAAACATATAAATATTTGACATATACGGAATGTGAATAAAGAACGTATATATAAGAACGAGCATTAACTTCACCTCTATTGGTATTCAATGCCAGTTAGGCGAAAAAACAAGTATAATTGAATCTATTCACGCCCTCTGTCACGACTTGGTCAAAAATAAATCTAAAATATTAAAATATACTATTTGATTGATTTTCGTAGTATATTTTGCATTCTAAAAAAATAATAGAAATATTAATTTATCTGAATTGTGAATGAAACTTGACAAGCATTTACATCTCTTTGACCAATTTACATGGTTGACAAGGGGGTGAATGAAAAAATGCCTTAGCGGTTTGAGACACCAAAAGAGTCCCGATCGCCTTCTCTTCCTTCAATCGGCCGCCATTTTTTTCATCCGGGAAAGCAAGGTTTTTCTAGTCCAACATTAGATCGTTTTTACCCAAAAGCCCGTTCTCCGAGTTATAATAATACTTTCTACGGAATTAAAGATAGTCATTTATATGTACTTAAGTCTTTTTATTTCTGAAAGCAGCTGTAAAATGGAAATATTAAAGAGTGAAATCAAGTAACACACTGTCTTCTTCGCTTGCAAACCGCTTTAGCATCTCGCAAGTTTCCGCGCTTTGCGAGAGAGTTCGTGATTTTATTGGCAATTCAAGGTTAAAGCTTGCTGTTACATATCCTTGTATATTGTAATCCTAGATATTACACAGGCTCGCAATGGATAGCCACAAAATCTTGACAGACCGGTCTCCATCTCATTCACCAACAAACGGACATCTAACCTCTATTGATGCGATCTATATGAATATCAAAACATTCATCTACACATATTTCGAGGTATGGATTTATATTTGATCCATGTCTGTCCGTAAAGCTGGTAACCCTGACCGACAAGCGGAAAACATTATCTCGGATCAATTTGTTTTTACCACTCCCATGAAGCAAACTCATCTTAAACAATTCAAGCCGATTCAGTGACCTGTTGAATATTTAAAGCCTGTTCGCTCGCTCGATGTTAGCCGCCTTGTCCTACGAGCACTATTTGAGACTTAACAGTATGTTATATCCTCGTTGATGGTTTACAAGACAACTTTTATAAATTAATATAGATTAATAATACTTTAAATCAACATTGCACAATTAATAATGTCCCCACAACAGCTGTCAAAGAAGGACGATAAACACTGACTAGGCGTAATAGACTAATAGGTGAAGAAAATATCGTCGATAACACTGACTAGAAGGTTAATACACATCACAATAGCTGGTTTCATTTTAAACAGTGCAATAAGAACAAGTGTGAAAATCGACGCTGCTTGATTCCACACGACATCGGCTTCAAGCACTTGTCATTGAACCTCAACAAGGAGACTGGAAATTCACTCCATCGCCCACTCCCAGAAGGGAAATGTTTGAAATGTGTTACAATCAGTCGCCTTATTGACGTATTGCAAAAAAAGAAAAAAAAACCAAGCCAGACAAACACCTTTCTGTAAATATGTTAAGTAACATAAAGACATCCGTCAGAACGTATTCACGTTCTACCGGCTGCTTTTCCACACTTTATTTCTCCCGCCATCATTATTATAATCACCACTGAATTTTGAAATAATTTTGTAATCATAAAGTGGACTACGTTATCAGTAGATATCGGCTGTTTTGACAATTGACATTTTTTTAGTGTCTAATAGGACTTCTCAAGACAGCTAAGAACTGGAGTGCTCAAGTTGTCATTTGAAGATAATTTCAATTTATTTAAAATTATAGTCTCGGTTAATGAGCGAAAGGAAATGTTGAACACTGATTATAAGATAATCCGGCCTGATATTAAAGTGGAGTACGGAATGTAGAATAGCAGTGATTATAAGATAAGCCGGTGTGATTTTTGGGTGGAGTAAGAAATGTAAAATAAAAGTGATGGTAAGATAATCTGGCGAGATTTTAAGATGAAGCCAGGAATGTTAGTACACTGTTTTGTTGGTACACACACTGGGATGTCAGTACCCATATGTGATGTTAGCACACACACACTGTGTTGTTAGTACGCACACTGTGCTATATTAGTACGATACTCACAATGTGATGCTAGCACCCACACTCTGATGTCAATGCACACACTGTGATGTTAGTACATACACTGTGATGCTAATACGCACACTGTGATGTCAGTACACACACTATGATGTTAATACACACACACGGAATTGTTAGTACACACACGGCGATGTTAGTACACACACTATGATGTTAGTACACATGCTGTGATGTAAATACACATACTGTGATCCCAGCACCCATACTGTGGTGTTGGTACACACACTATGGGGTTAGTACACACACTATTGTGTTAGTACACATACTGTGATGTTAGTACACATGCTGTGATGTAAATACACATACTGTGATCCCAGCACCCACACTGTGGTGTTGGTACACACACTATGGTGTTAGTACACACACAATTGTGTTAGTATACACACTGTGATGGGAGTACGCACACTGTGATATCAGTACCCACACTATGATGTTAGTATACACACAGCGATGTTAGTACACACTGTTATGTAAGTTCACACACTGTGGTGTGAGTACACACACTGTGGTTTAAATACACACACTGTTATGTTAGTACACACACTGTGATGTTAGTACACACACCGTGATGTTAGTACACAAACTGTGATGTCAGTGCACACAAGGCAATGAAAGACTGATAGCTTTTCCCTGTATTTGTATTGTGTAAAGCCTCGCATTCAACAGCAGTATTATAGGATTTTTTCACAATTCAAGAAATGTTAGTGTGAATTTTTTAATTCCGAGTCGTCTTCGGATCTCCAATTATAAAAGACAACAAACAGCAGTGAGATAATCTTTGGGGACAAGAAATCATTTAATAACTTGACGTTTTTGAAAAACCATCAACGATTTGACAGGTAATTTCAATATAACAAAAGGGATGATTTCTTTACATCTAAATACATGTTCAATAATCTCTGTTTTGATTTAGTTGAATTCATGTTTCATTAGGCCCACTTCTATAACAATGGGTAAGTCCGATCTCGAGATGCTCGATCAACATCTGCTTTTGAGACTCCATTTACTCACTTATTGTGTTAAGAAAATGTCTTAAAGCTGTTCCCAAGTAAATAATCGAGCGTTAAATCAATGGGTGTTGGATCAGGGATGTTAGATCACGAGATGTTAGACCAGGGGAAGTTGCATGACGGGATGTTAGATGACGGGAGGTTAGATTAGGGGATGTGAGATTAGGGGATGTGAGATAATGGGATGGTATATCAGCGGATGTTAGATGACGGGATGTTAGATCACGAGATGTTAGATCCCGGTGATGTTAGATCACGGGATGTTAGATCAGGGGAGGTTACATGACGGGATATACTATGGCGGGAGCTTAGATTAAAGGATGTGAATTTAAGGAAAGTTAGATAACGGGATGGTATTTCAGCGGATGTTGGATGACGGGAAGTAGATAACCAGATATTAGATCCCGGGGATGTTAGATCACGGGAGGTTAGATCATTGGATTTTAGATCCCGGGGATGTTAGATCACGGGAGGTTAGATCATTCTATGTTAAATCCCGGGGATGTTAGATCACGATAGGTTAGATCATTGTATGTTAAATCCCGGGGATGTTAGATCACGGGAGGTTAGATCATTGAATGTTAGATCACGGGACGTTAGATCATTGGATGTTAGATCAGGGGATGTTAGATCACGGGAGGTTAGATCATTAGATGTTAGATCACGGGATGTTCGAAAGCGGAATGTTAGATCACGGGATGGTCGATTATGGGATGTTAGATCACGGGATGTTCGAATGCGGGAAGTTAGTACACGGGATGTTCGATTATGTTTATTTTAACAATCAAAGACATGTGATTATTATATTGGCCAGATATTTGTAAACCGTGATGTCTGATCGAGTAATTAATATTCAAGTATCAAATATGCAAATTCTGCAATATTTACTCCAGAATTGTTTTTTCCCGACATCATTAAATGCCGGCCACCTAGACCACTCATACAAGAGGCATTCTACAAATAAATGTATATAATTAATAAACGGCAAAACCGAATCGTTACACCTTTTATTAAACAAAGAAGTAACAATACGAAACAAAGAAACCTGAAACAAAAACCTAAACTAAATAAAAAAATTGACATGTCAATCTCCAGAATTTGAGCAAGAATTAAGAGCCATGTTATTTGTAACATTAGCTTATTGTGAACCCAAAATAACAGTCTACTTGTGTTTTTGTGAGAGGTCAAACCCTCTAATGTAACTTTTATTATTCGATTTATCTCGATAGAAAACCCAGTCATCTTCAATTCCTTCGCGCAAACCAAACCGTAAGCACCCAATTTGTTAGGGATTGATTTGTTTAAACCACGTCAGGCCGCGGGGGAAATTAACTCCGCTAGATAAGCGAATTTACTGATTTAATCATTACCTCATCATATTACGCCATTTCAATTGTATAAGATAGGTTACAGCTTCAATTGATATTTTTGCAATATGTTTGATGATATTTTAAGATAATGGTCAGTCGACAGCATCTTGGGCCCTGGACCAAAATGATGGCCAGTCCCCAGCATCTTTGGTCCTTGATCAAGTATTTACTGATTTAATCATTACCTCATCATATTACGCCATTTCAATTGTATAGGATAGGTTACAGCTTCAAGTGATATTTTAAGATAATGGTCAGTCGACAGCATCTTGGTCCCTGGACCAAAATGATGGCCAGTCCTCAGCATATTGGGCCCTGGACCAAGGTGATGGTCAGTCTCCAGCATATTGGGTCCTGGACCAAGGTGATTATCAGTCCCCAGCATCTTGGGCCCTGGACCATGGAGATGGCCAGTCCCCAGCATTTTGGGCCCTAGACCAAGGTGATGGTCAGTGCACAGCATCTTGGGCCCTGGACCAAGGTGATGGCCAGTCCCCAGCATCTTGGGCCCTGGACTAAGGTGATTATCAGTCCCCAGCATCTTGGGCCCTGGGCCATGGTGATGGCCAGTCCACAGCATCTTGGGCCTGGACCAAGGTGATGGTCAGTCCACAGCATCTTGGGCCTGGACCAAGGTGATGGTCAGTGCACAGCATCTTGGGCCCTGGACAATGGAGATGGCCATTCCCCAGCATCTTGGGCCCTGGACCAAGGTGATGGTCAGTCCACAAAATCTTGGGCCTGGACCAAGGTGATGGCCAGTCCCCAGCATATTGGGCCCTGGACCAAGGTGATGGTCAGTCCCCAGCATATTGTGCCCTGGACCAAGGTGATTATTAGTCTCCAGCATCTTGGGCCCTGGACCATGGAGATGGCCAGTCCCCAGCATATTGGGCCCTGGACCAAGGTGATGGTCAGTGCACAACATCTTGGGCCTGACCAAGGTGATGACCAGTCCCCAGCATCTTGGGCACTGGACCAAGGTGATTATCAGTCCCCAGCATCTTGGGCCCTGGACCATGGTGATGGCAAGTCCACAGCATCTTAGGCCTGGACCAAGGTGATGGTCAGTCCACAGCATCTTGGACCTGGACCAAGGTGATGGTCAGTGCACAGCATCTTGGGCCCTGGACAATGGAGATGGCCAGTCCCCAGCATCTTGGGCCCTTGACCAAGGTGATGGTCAGTCCACAGCATCTTGGGCCTTGACCAAGGTGATGGCCAGTCCCCAACATCTTGGGCCCTGGACAAAGGTGATGGTCAGTCCACATCATCATGGGCCTGGACCAAGGTGATGGTCAGTTCACAGCATCTTGGGCCTGGACCAAGGTGATGGTCAGTCCACATCATCATGGCCCTGGACAAAGGTGATGGTCAGTGCACAGCATGTTGGGCCATGGACCATAGTGATTGTCAGTCCCCAGCATCTTGGGCCCTGGACCATGGAGATGGTCAGTCACCAGCATCTTGGGCCCTTGACCATGGTGAGTGTCAGTTCACAGCATATTGGGCCCTGGGTCATGGTGATTGTCAGTCCCCAGCATATTGGGCCCTGAATCAAGGTGATGGTCAGTCCCCAACATCTTGGGCTTTGGGCCATAGATATGGTCAGTCCACAGCATCTTGGGCCCTGGACCAAGATTATGATCAGTGCACAGCATCTTGGGCCCTGGACCTTGGTGATGGTCAGTCCCCAGCATCTTAGGCCCTGGACCATGGTGATGATCAGTCCCCAGCATCTTGGGCCCTGGACCTTGGTGATGGTCAGTCCACAGCACCTTGGGCCCTGGACCAAGATAATGATCAGTCCCCAGCATCTTGGGCCCTGGACCATGGTGATGGTTAGTGCACAGCATCTTGGGCCCTGGAATTTTAATTAACTCTTTAGCTGATTTATACAGACCCACAGAAGCCCCCTACCTCTTTCGATGTGACAATTATGAGCAATCTGTACAACTGCGTGTAGATCTCATCAACATACTATAAGTGTATATGATTCCCTTAGCATTTGGAAGAACTCAGAGAAAGCCACTCTCACTCAAGACAAGAATGGAGTAAGTGAAGTCAAAGCATTATGTTCGAAATATTTTGTATGGAATTAGCCACTTTATTCGAACCGACATGCAATACTCGTTATCCCTTTAAAGAGCCAATCAACCCCAACTCCTCGATAGAATTGACCGATCTGAATTTGATTATCTTTCTCACGGGTCGATTTAGATTCGACACAGGAGAACCGCGGATATCTAATTTAACTCCAAACTTATAGGACTATAAATCTTTGTTCGTTTGCAAGATTTACAAGACAACAAAATAGATTACCTGAATTGAATAAATGAATAAAACAAAAAAGCAACTGGTATCATTAAAACATTTTATTCTAATACTTTAGATTTGTAATTTTGACCTAAAATGTTTTAGTAATTTTTCAACACTAACGCTTTAAAATTCATTAAACGTTAGGTAGGCTTAATTTCCAGTAATTTATCGGCAACTAGGTTTGAAAATTACACAATGTGATTTTGTTTGATTCTAGGAATGTAATAACAGAGGGACAGAAGTCTCCAAATGTTTATCAAAAATGATATGTACGTTGATGTTATGTAATAGTTACAACACGAATTTAGGGAGTTTCTGTCAAATGACATAAAAACCTACGTTGATGATATGTAATAGTTACCACACGAATTTAGGGAGTTTCTGTCAAATGACATAAAAACCTACGTTGATGATATGTAATAGTTACCACACGAATTCGGGCAGTTTCTGCACAATCATATATAGGCCAACGTAGATGATTTATAATAGTTACCACACGAATTCGGGCAGTTTCTGCCCAATCATATATAGGCCAACGTAGATGATTTATAATAGTTACCACACGAATTTGGGGAGTTCCTTACAAATGATATGCAGGCTAACGTGGATGATATGTTATAGTTACCACACGAATTTGAGGAGTTCCTGTCACATGATATGTAGGCCTACATGGATGATATGTAACAGCTACCACACGAATAAGCGAGTTGCTGCCAAATGACATATCGGCCTACGTGGATGATATGTAGTCGTTACCACACGAACTTGGGGAGTTTCTGCCCAATGATATATAAGCCTACGTAGACGATATAATTATAATAGTTACCACACGAATTTGGGGAGTACCAGCCCAATTATATATAGGCCTACTTGTATGATATGTAATAGTTACCACACGCATTTGTGGACTTCCTGCCAAATAATATATAGGCCTATCTGAATGATATGTAATAGTTACCACACGAATTTGAGGAGTTTCCGCCAAATGACATACAGACCTACGTGGATAATATGTAATAGTTACCACACCAATTTGGGGAGTTCTTGCCCAATGATATATAGGCCTACGTGGATGATATATAATAGTTACCACACGAATTTGGGGAGTACCAGCCCAATGATGTATAGGCCTAGGTGGATGATATGTAATAGTTACAACACGGATTTGGGGAGTTCCTGCCAAATAATATATAGGCTTACGTTGATGATATGTTTCTGCCAAATGCACACAGTTGACTATTGTATGGACGGCACCATCATCCAAGGCCAATGACTCCCACTATATATTGTATGGAGGGCACCATAACACCCGTGGTCAATGACACCCACTATATATTGTATGGAGGGCACCATAACACCCGTGGTAAATGACCCCCACTATATATTGTATGGAGGGCACCATAACACCCGTGGTCAATGACACCCACTATGTATTGTATGGAGGGCACCATAACACCCGTGGTCAATGGCACCCACTATGTATTGTATGCAAGGCACCATATCCCCGGGATCAATGACTCCCGCTATGCATGGCATGGAGGTCACCAAATCACCCACGGTCAATGACCCCCACTATGTATTGTATGGAGGACACCATATCACCCGAGGCCAATGACTCTCGCTGTATTGTATGGAGAGCACCATATCACCCGAGGCCAATGACCCCCACTATGTATTGTATGGAGAGCACCATATCACCCGAGGCCAATGACCCCCCGCTATGTATTGTATGGAGAGCATCATATCACCCGAGGCCAATGACTCCCACTATGTATTGTATGGAGAGCACCATATCACCCGAGGCCAATGACCTCCATTATGTATTGTATGGAGAGCACCATATCACCCGAGGCCAATGACCCCCCGCTATGTATTGTATGGAGAGCATCATATTACAGGAGATCAACGAATCCCACTGAGTGGTGTAGTTATACTGCCCAGGAAAAGGCTTCCTCTAAAAACTGTACAGCATGGTCGTAAGAGGGGAGCAGTCAAGTAGCTTACCGGCGAGGATGGTTACTGTATTGAACACCTGTCTGTGGAATACTTGAACACTAGAATACTTGAACACCTACTTGTGGAATGCTTGGACACTGGAATTGTTGAACACCACTGATGTTATACCTGCGTTTCCGTTGGTGGAACAGGTTACTTACGACGATGACGGCTATTTAGTCTCTATAGTCCACTTTATTCCTTAACATAGATGAAATTCTGCTGTAGATTGTTAGTCTTAGGTTAGTGAACAAATAGCACTTTAAACACAAAGTTTGATTATGTGTGTGGTATAGATAGTTTGCAGATTTATCTTGTCTAGATGCGAGTATTTCCCTTTATAAACCTGTAACTGATGTGCCATTGTTAACAAACGCTTCACAGAAAACATACACAGAAACAACATGGAAGAAACAAATTAGATTTGAAAAAAAAAAACAGCAACCACTATATAACACAGAACAAAAAACCAACAAAAAAAACCCAACAAAAAAACAACAAAAAACAGAAAGCAAAAATCGAAAAAACTTGTACATAATATAGTTAAGACAAAAATGTGTTAAATAGTATAGTTAACACGTTGTCAAGTTCAAACGTCACTCAGTAACTATCGTATGTGCCTTAAGGACACTCGATCAATGTCTGCACGCTATGTTCACACAAAAAATAAAAAACTGACTGAAAAAAAAAAAAAAATAAGCATGTTTGTCAATTGGCCTGTCTATGAGAGTTCATTGCGCCACTGGCAGATACAGTTAAGATCAATCCGACAAATAAACGGTGAAGTTTTCTTGTTGAGAGGTTGGGGGTTGACTGGCGGGTATGTGGGAATTGTATAGAAATTAATCGTTAGGAGAATTTGTCTGATAATTATCGATATACTACGTCTTGTCTTCATCCACGACTTAACTAGATCCGATAAATGTGGATTAAAAACATAGTAAAGTGTGACTGGGTGTTTATATGGCGATAGAACCAATTGATAGCTGATGGTGGTCACTCAAGGGGAGGGGGGGGGGGGAGGGGGACTTTTCATGCCATGTCGTTTCTGCCTCTACATTAAAGACAAACTGAGGACAGTTATGACCTTTTGGTGATGTTTATAACGAGAAATACACAACTGATGGCGTGTGGGATATTGTTCAAGGTCGATCTCCTTATGACTATTGGGGGTCTGTGTAACTCAGAAATTAAAATGATTTTGCTGTTTTATGAAGACATTCATTCAGCTAATATTTACAGAAAAACTACTCTGAGTAGAGACGTAGAGGGACCATGAAGACTTCAGTTAAATCTAAGCAGATGAAATATTTGACTTATTTGATCTAAGTAGATGAAACATTTGACTTCGCCGATTGGTTAAATATCCACACCCATTATTGAAATCTTATTTTCATTAGACAAATCATTTGAAATGCTGATGTTTGTTATTGATATTTAATAAATCGATAAAAATCGATTTAGAAAGTGAATAACTATAACGCACCGGATTGGTCAGAAACGTGATGATGTAAAGGTCATTGTGCAATCCCCATACGACGACGTCACAACTTCGATTATAGACACTTGAAACATGATTGTTTGTTATAATTTAACACAATTAGCTTTATGCAATACCACAAGTGACCACAACAGATTAAAAACACAACAGGTGTTCTCTTATAAGGTGAATCATGTTGGGAAATACGTGTAATAGAGCATACAACATTATAGAGCTATAACAACTTTGACCTAATATGTTTGCCATTCTGTTCAGGATAAATGACGGAGCGAAGTTGACATGGCGGTTCTCCAAATGGTATTGTCCCTATAGATAAACGATCATCACTTTAATAATTTACCAGACACAAACATTTTCTCGACAGATCATGAGGTTTACCTCATCGCATGGCAATTGATGTTGAGAGGGATAGTTGTGTCTTGGGGTGAAAGCTGTTAATAGAATGGTGAGATTTTATGAGGAACTGAAGGGAGGACTCATGCCCGCCTTTACTCATAAAGTTCGATTTTAGATACAACTGCCCATGTCTACAACAGCTAGTTAGAGACATCTTCCTGTAGAAAACTAATTGACCGATACAATTCTTTCGCACTTCAGATCTACCGATGCAGCCTTGTCACCAAAATCTTGCTAGGTTTAACAATATATTATGTTTAAAAGGTAGCTTCGCTTAACAATATATATAGTCTATAAAGATTGCTTTGTTAAGCAATACGTTTAAGTCTATAAAGGAAGCTTCGTTTAACAGTATGTGTCTATAATCGTTACAATGCTTATACGCTAACACGACAGTTATTTAGTTACTTATCTCTCTAGCATTAACTAGTATTCAACAAATATTTATCAAAAGTATTTCACATCAATGCCAATTAATTAAGAGGCATACTGTTTCTGTTGCGATTGTCATGAATTTTTACTGAATCCCCACTAAAGCCCATCAGCCTGAAGTCACCAACTTGATTACCAAATTGGTTATGAATGTTATAGAACCAGAGAGAGTCCCGACATCATAACTCAAGTCCATCCCGGCAAACAGTTTTATGTGTTTAATTGCCCATCATGATATACACCATCATACGGCTATTGAAATGGGAGGATTCCAGATGGCGCTTCAGATTTTGGAGATGATCCTTCTTCGAATGTTCTGTTCATTCTTAAATATAGTCGATTCTACTTCCTACGTTGAGACATTGACTCTAAGATACACCAGGGCTATCTTGTTTTGCACTTCTTTTATCTGCTGGTCAGTGACATATGTCGCCCCAAATATTGTCGGAAATTAATGCTCGATGCCCTGGCATAGCTTACGAGAGTTGTCTTAGTCTCGTTAACTATCGAAACTCTCGCGAGAATACGATTATGTTCTGTTTAGACTGCTCCGGCTATGACTGAGTCTTTGTTTGTAAATCCTTCGACTATGAAGCAGTTTAACACTAAATTATACGCCAGTCTGTGATGTTTTCGAAACGAATTTACAATATATATTTTTTCAGCCTACCGCGCTGTTTTTAGAGAAATAATTTGAGTCATTTTACTTAAATGTTACTGTAATGCAGACAGTAGAACAAATAGAGCTGAGTCATGTAATGTTAAGCGAGTCACACAGATAGATCAATCCGTCAGAGTAGGAATATAAAACAGGTCATATAATTGTCTTCATTTAGATAAGGAGGAAACAACAACAAATTCATCCCAGTTAAACTGTTCCGCTTGTCTGTCTGAGTTAAAGGCTTCATGGATCCACATGGTAGAACTATAAATCGATAATGCGAAACACCTGTGCTTATTTAGTCGGTGTAGTGAAAATAACGCTTTTAAATAATTATCCTTTAAGATATCCAGTCCTGTTTAGAACTTAAGTAATATCAGAAGCCCACGAACTAGAAGTTTGGAACGCACTATTAAGTAGTGCGTACGGCATTGATCCTAAACCAGGCTTATTCAACTCCACGAAGCGAGCCGTCACCACCCGTCACAGAAGGCAGTTTCTTACGTTACTAGCGTATAGTAAAGAATGGATTGCCATAAGGAAGGGCCATGCTTTGTAGTGATATTTGGTAAATTACCGTAAATGGTGGATCGCCATCAGGCAAATTACAACAGTATAAATACACCGGGAATGGGCAATGATGGCGTACAACTCCAGGGGAATCCCGTTCTTTTTAAAGTTACTTACATGTTAATTATTTCTTATCAAAATTCTGTCTGTCGAGTGATCTGGAACCGTCAGGATAGGTGCGATGAAATCCTGACTTATATCAGATTCGATCCACTCTATTATGTAAAGAATCGTATTTCGTACGATCGTATCAAAATAATTCAACAGCCTTTGCGATTTTTAACGACTAAATCTAACAGGCGGAATGCTGACAATTTTGAGAAGCGATTGCCGACATACTCTCAACGTCATTGGACATGAAAATGGAAACGCACATTTTGCGTTTCAACTGTTGCCAGAGTGTGGACTAATACAAGTGATTTCGTTTTCTTAAATTAAAAACATATCCCGTTAAACAAAAAAAAAACTTTTGTAAATGCCACTTACTATCGACATTATAAGATAACAGCAGCAATTTGTTCAATCAGAAATGAGAATTTGTCTTTCCAACTTTTCCCTTTATTCTTGTATGCAAAGCTTATCGTATATATGATGTACACCTATAATCCACCGAACGCACGTCATATAATCAACATGTCTCAATTGAAAAGCCGTAAATAAGAAATAGTCATGAGTCTAAAGTATTGTCAGTGTGATAATTTCCCGTGAGGCGTGATGGGAATATTGTGAGCTGGCCCCGGGATACAACGCCAACAATACACACAATACACACACAGAAGCCAATAAGCTAATGTCGTTTAATAATAAGGAAGTTGTTTTTTCTGCACAATATTAATTTTTTGTTCTGACGTTTGTATTCTTACATCCGACCGCCCACAAAGCAACATTATTAAAACATCTCATTGATTTCAGGTGGTTCCTAGGTCGTGGGTTTACAAGCTGTTATTTAATGTCAGAAATATTTGTGGAGGTTCCTACGTCGTGGGTTTAAAAGCAGTTATGTAATGTCAGAAATATTTGTGGATGTTTCTAGGTCGTGGGTTTACAAGCTGTTATTTAATGTCAGAAATATTTGTGGAGGTTCCTAGGTCGTGGGTTTACAAGCAGTTATGTAATGTCAGAAATATTTGTGGAGGTTCCTAGATCGTGGGTTTACAAGCTGTTATTTAATGTCAGAAATATTTGTGCATGTTTCTAGGTCGTGGGTTTACAAGCTGTTATTTAATGTCAGAAATATTTGTGGAGGTTCCTAGGGCGTGGGTTTACAAGCTGTTATTTAATGTCAGAAATATTTGTGGAGGTTCCTAGGTCGTGGGTTTACAATCTGTTATTTAATGTCAGAAATATTTGTGGAGGTTCCTAGGGCGTGGCTTTACAAACTGGTATTTAATGTCAGAAATATTTGTGGAGGTTCCTAGGTCGTGGGTTTACAATCTGTTATTTAATGTCAGAAATATTTGTGGAGGTTCCTAGGGCGTGGCTTTACAAACTGGTATTTAATGTCAGAAATATTTGTGGAGGTTCCTAGGTCGTGGGTTTACAATCTGTTATTTAATGTCAGAAATATTTG
>JAQQZZ010118343.1:0-13437 GCA_030265115.1 Mopalia vespertina | reverse complement strand
GTCTGCTGTATTGCCTCATTCATATACAAATTGCATCTAGAACTGTCTGCTGTATTGCCTCATTCATATACAAATTGCATCTAGAACTGTCTGCTGTATTGCCTCATTCATATACAAATTGAAACTGTCTTAAGGCTTTATACATATAGTGTTGAAACTGTTTTATAAGCCAAAATTTGATTTTGTTCTGTGTATTGTAGACTACCTTGGCCAAGCTGATAGCTAATCACTGTAAAGAACGTTGGAATGCTAAGTTTGTTCAACTCTCAGCAGCTGCAGCTGGAGTGGCGGATGTCAAAGAAGTTGTTAAAGTGGCTAAAAATGAGAGAGCTATGTTTAAAAGGAAAACAATCTTATTCCTGGATGAAATACATCGTTTCAACAAAACACAGCAGGTTGGATTTACTGTGCATTGAGGGATTACTTTCTATTTCAGGGTTCGAAATAGTGGGTGCATAGGTACACCAGGGCACCCAGATTTATCTATAAGCACCTAGAGTATTTTGTCAAGACTGTTAATCAAGTATTCAGGTGTTCTGGGTGCACCCAACTTTTTTGTTCTAATTATACCCCCGTATTTGTTACTGACAAGCTTGAATGGTTATTTTGTTGTGTTAAACCATTGATATGTACATGAGGAAAATAATTTCAATAAGCTTACTTGTCTGGACACAAAAACAATGTTCATTGAGGGATTTCCCTCTGATGTAGAGTAAACAACTCCTAGCATCAATCTTAAACATGTACAGTTCTGTTTTGACAGAAATTAATTTAATAAACTGAATTTGTGTAAGATGTCATATTTGTAATGAAATTAATCTGTGTGTTGGCTCAGGATTCCCTATTACCACATGTTGAAGATGGAACGTTGGTGTTGTTAGGAGCAACCACTGAAAACCCCTCATTCTATGTCAACTCCGCTCTATTAAGTCGAAGCCGTGTTGTTATTCTAGAAAAACTCTCCTGTGATCATGTAGAAAAGATTTTACAACGTGCCGCAGAGACGTTAGGAGTTTCTGTTTCAACAGTTGAAAGCCAAGAGAATGGGACTATTGAGTAAGCTTTCTACTTTGAATGCCTTAATTGACCCTACTTCACTTATAATATCCTTAAATGTCGTCATTGTCATCCTGCTGTCTAAATTTATAATTACACCACCATGCCTGTTTATTACTTTAAAAGTACCTTCTTGAAAAAAAAATTATATTTGGAGTAGACTTTCTGGTGCTCTGGGCTGAGTGTTTTTATGTTAGTAATTTTGAAGAAACTTCTTTAAAATATGAAATGAGTTTTATCCTACATCCATGTGACTACGGGAATAATTTTTGGAAGGATGTTTAAGGTATATTTGTTGTTTCTGCCACAGTTCACCATTATGCATACAAAGGGAGGCAATCGTTGCACTGGCTAACCTGTGTGATGGAGATGCCAGATCTGCTTTAAACAGTCTAGAAATAGCTGTTCAGACATGCATAGGGAAGAGGTCAGAGAATAGAGGTGAAGGTCACCAGGTGGAAGGGTCACAAAATACTATTATTACAGTTGATGACATCACAGAGTGTTTACAAAGGTCACATGTGCTCTATGATAAAACAGGTTTGAACTGAAGTTATTTGTTATTTAATTTAATTGACATGGAGAATTTAAAAATTCGTTGTCCTTTGCTTTGATGAGAATTTTCCTACTGTCCACGGAGACTTCTGCTTCAGATATGCTACATAGATAAAATATGATTACTTTGTAAAATCATTTTGATGCATGGTATTTATTTCTCCAATTGATTGTATTTTAAATGTTACTTTCTATGATATCTACACCCCTTGTAATTCAAACTTGGCAATTTGGTTCATTTTGAGACCATTAAGTCTGACTTTTTTATTCTTCTTATTTCAGCAAAGTTGCTTATCAAAATACTTTGTTTTAGAAAATGACTTCTCTCTTCTTTGTCAGCAACAAATGTACAAAAACAACACATTTTTGACAAGGTTTTACTGCGTTTAACCTATGTTGTTCTTAGGAGATGAACATTTCAATTGCATGTCAGCCTTACAAAAATCTATCAGAGGTTCTGACGACAGTGCTGCTCTGTATTGGATGGCGCGAATGTTAGAAGGGGGAGAGAAGCCTTTGGTGGTTGCTAGGCGACTGGTCAGAATGGCCAGTGAGGATGTGGGTATGAAAATTGAAGATATTTATAGACTCCAGTGAATGTTTCCTGGTCATATAAAGTCCCTGGATAAAATGATAACTTTCTACATATAACTACAGGAGAAATCCAGGTGGGGAGAAAAGAAATTTGAATCTGCAGAGAAATTTGACATTTATAGGCTATCTGTATGGATTCTATGAATGAAAGTCTTGTCTCCAGGCCATATTAGCAAACCTTTCCATGCCTTATTCTAAACATATACACCACTAGCTTATCTCCTAAGCATGTCTGTGGCTCAGTGGGTACATGTAGCATGTAGGACTACTGATCCTCCTTCGGTGTACTGCTTGCAGGTCCCAGCCCCCATAGTGTACCTCCAGTAATTTGGATGTTTGTTTTTTACCAGGTTTTTCGTCGAGTTTTCCACCATCATATTTATGTACAGTTAGGTAGCATGATTGTTGCTGTCTCATCTTTCTTTATAGTCGGTAGGCTGGTACGCCATCATATGAGTGAAATATCCTTAAGTACTGCGTTAATTCTCAATAAAAAAAAACCAACCTAATTGTGAAACATATGCTTGTGACTGAGGATTTAAATAAGTCCATGTATACGAAAAATTATGCGCATCTAACAAATAGATCTGTCTATTCTCTTTGTATGTCAATCTTAACACAGACAATAGCAAATCTAGTATGGTTTATGTTTGTAGGTTTGGGAGATCCAGAAGCATTGTCTGTAGCTGTAGCAGCTTATCAAGCAAGTCATCTACTTGGAATGCCCGAATGTGATGTAAGATACTCAGTCCTATCATATTCACATTTTAAATAAATTTTATAAAGATCTGTGTCTGTATAAACCTACACAGTACCACACAGCCGTAACCTTGTAGCTACACATTAACATTGTGCTCGATGCTAGTCACTACTCAAGATGAACAAAAATTTGCTTTTAAAACCACGAGATAGAATTCTGGGGCCAGTTGCTCGAAAGACAATTAGCCGCTAACACCAGATTAAAATGCTAACACCGAGCTAGAGATAGACCTTCAACATGGCGTGATGTCATCTAATAGAGGATTAAATTTAATAGGGCTTCGAGCAACCGGCCCCTGTACTCTTGTTAAATTATGGTATGAAGCCCTGGGTACTCTTCTGACAATGAGTTTATGCATGGCAGCATCAAAGCCTAATGAGCCATGTCACTGGCTGCCTTACAATAGCAGGCTTAAAGACAAGAACCGAGTTCCTCCAGGTAGTTTTCTACATAAGTCTCCCTGCTGGTCTCAGAACTAAGATCAGACTTAGTTCAGCATCTTGAACTGTTTGGTTGTCCTGGGACTCCTGTCCAAGGGCTTAGACAGAGAGGTGTCCATCAGTCCAAATGGACACCCTGAATTGAACAATTGCTTTATTTGGACACCCTGTTTTAAGAAACTTTAACATGCCGGAGATGCAGTAACTTAAAAAGTGAAGCAAAATGACCATTTTGGACACCATACTTTTGATTTCTGGCTAAAGCCCTGGTCCTGTCATTGTTTCATTGGCTTTGAGGTTGTGAAAAAAAATAAAAACAACCCTATTAAGAATTACCAGTTCTGATCTGTTGTCATTACATGAGTTTTTAGTTCTGTTGCCACGAAGTAGTGACATTCTTTATGGCAAGTTAGGATAACCTGTTTATACTTTAACATTGTAAACTTTCTGATTATAGAAAAACAATGTTTGGATATGGTGACTTGAACAAAAAGAAATCTAGTAAGCTAAAGAAAAATGATATTCTTAAGACTTTATCATCTTTTATTTCCTAATCTACCCCCCTGTAGCTTGGAGGCAAGCACATTTGTCTTTCTTCATTTACTCAAAATATATATTAAATGTCCTGATGTAATGTCTTATTTGCCAAATTGAAACTGAATGTAATTTTGCAGGTTATTTTAGCCCAGTGTGCAGTTTACCTCGCTCGAGCTCCAAAATCTCCAGATGTCTGCCTGGCTTATCAGAAAGCTAAAGAGTCTGTTAGAAATCACAAGGGGCCTTTACCTGGTGTGCCTTTACATCTTAGAAACGCTTCAACAAAACTCCTTAAAGATTTAGGTAAGAAAATTTAAGTGATCATGGTATGATCATGAAAATCTGGAATCAAACATCAAACAATACTACCTGTATAGGTGTGAGAAATACTGACAAACATCAAACAATACTACCTGTATAGGTGTGAGAAATACTGACAAACATCAAACAATACTACCTGTATAAGTGTGAGAAATACTGACAAACATCAAACAATACTACCTGTATAGGTGTGAGAAATACTGTCAAACATCAAACAATACTACATTGTACCTGTATAGGTGTGAGAAATACTGACAATTCGTTTCCAATTGTGGAAGAGGGCGTGGCTTAGTAGTTAGCATGTTAAACTACTAATTCTTCTTTAATGTACTGAAGGGCCGTGGTTTAGTGGTAGCGTGTGCGCTTCGTAATCCTCCTCCAATTTACCGTTCACATGATCGAGTCCGTCTGTCGACCATCAGGTATATGAGTGAGGTTTCCTCCCGGTTTACCACCGTAATAAGGCAAGGAACAGTGTGAAGTGGATAATCCGTCGTCATATAAGTGAAATACCCTTGACTACAACGTTAAACCCCAATCAAACAAACAAATCAATGTACTGAATGGGTTCGAGTCCTTCTGTTCACCATCAGGTAGAGGCATGAGTCACATGATGTGTCATCGGCAATCCCAGGTGTGGTTTTTACAAGGTTTCCTTCTATGTTTTCCAAAGTATTTTAGGAAAGGAGTAGTGTGAAGTGGACAATCTTTCATTTAAGTAAAATACCCTAAGTATGACATTCAATACAAATCTAACATAGAAGGATCAGTAATCATTATAGAAACATGCTCCTCTGTCCAAAACCCCTCGGCTCGCCAAAGAGCACAAATAAAGTACAGTACTGAAATAAATGACAGAAAGGATACTGCTCCTTTTGATGATTACATGAGTTTTTACTAGTGTTACTGTGTAAAAAGAAGGGGCTCGGGCTTAAGGGGCCTCCAGGTGCATTTTGGGAAGGATTATGCATTTTAAAGTGGTACCATCGTGTCCAGCCTCCCTGATCACATATGAAACCACATCTTTTTTGCTAATTTAAGTGAACTTTTACCTTTTGATAGTGTAATGACCGTACTAAAATAAATGACAGAAAGGATACTGCTCCTTTTATCACCATAGTATTTGATACAAAATTGATGATGACAAATGTTTTTACTAGTGTTACTGTGTAAAAAGAAGGGGCTCGGGCTTAAGATAACATATGCCCTTAGAAAACTTTGTCTTCATAGGGTCATATATTTTGTTAATCGCAGTGACGTATCAGCATATGGTCTTCATAAAGCTTCATATAGAGTATGAAAAGGTCATGTCAAACTTCTAAAGAAGTTTAATAAAAGTTTGATGTGACCTGTGATCATGCATAATTCTTTGACGAGCAAGCCCAATTTCAATAGGCTTCCCACAATTCACTTGATACATAACATATCCAAATTTGGTGGCCCTACATGATTTTGTTTCGGAGATATCGGGGTAACGTACGGATGGACGTACATGATGACCACAATACCCTTAGGCCAAAATTGGCAGAGGATTAAAAACTACAAATTCCAATTAGCTTTTTTAAGTAGGTCTTTAACTGGTTATTTAAATTGTATTAAAATATGTTGCATGAGTTCGAACAATTCGCCAGCCTCTTCGCAATTCCTTCAGTTCAAAAGCAGTCAGCAGAGGTGCAGACCTGACCAATTATCCAAAATGCAATCGAGAGAAACAGAAAACGTAGCGAAAATTTGTTGGACAATTGAATCTTTCTTATGTGGTTAACATGTACAGCCTGCATCAAAATGTACAACAACAAAAACAACGTCATAATAAAATTTGCCTGTAAATCTCAAAATGGCGGCCAAGTTAGTGATTGCAACACATGTCACAAATTTGGAAATTGAATGTGTGCATATATGCCCACATTTTGATAATTGAAAGCCAAGAATTATGTCTACATTCATTCTGGGAACAAACAAAAAAATTTAATGGGGTGTTCCAATTTCATCTACGATTTGAATTTACCTATTCCAGTTTCATTTACGATTTACCCGTGGCGCAGCGTTAATCCGATTTTACTGGTGCACTGCATGTAGGTTGCGTTATTATGACTTAAGCCAGACTTCATGCAGTGGATTGAAGAGTGTTCACTCAGCTCAATTTTATTTAAAACTTTTGTAAACATACTTGACAGAATAGTGTTCACTCAGCTATCAAATATCATAGCTATTTAAGGGTTACACTGAATGGATTAAATCATTATTATTATTTAATGTTACCTAATTTATGTTGAAACATGGACCTGGAAAATTTAAAACAAATATATATTGTAAAAATGAATTTGTCTCTTTTGTGTTTTGCCTCTTGCCCGACAAGTCTCAATCAACATATGTCTGTATATTCCAGCTACTAAAATACGCCGCAACAACCAGAGAGCTATCCTTTGACCCACCATCCATCCATCTTGATTTTGAAGTAGCTGTACATAACTCCGCTTCCAATGTGTTTCCTGGCATTCCTGAAAGGGTGCCATTTTCACTTTACCCAGTGCTTGTGGCGAAAAATACAACAACTGGGAGTAACAAATGAATATAAGCAGAGGAGGATCTGTACAGATTTGTTCGAAGAGTTGCTGCACTACCTATGGCCCTCATCGATGATGTGTTTATCCAGGCCATGGGCTGATTCCCCCAAATTCTGCACAACCGTTTGCCGATTATGCTGTTGAGACCTGGTTAAAAGGTTTGTTTCCAAGAGATTGTCACTTAGACACAGAAGGCGCAAGAACCACAAACCACATCGAAGGTTGGTACAACAAGCTAAATCATCTAGCCAAAAAGACCCATCCCAACATTTTTTAATGTATTACCACGATAAATATGGAACAAGTGGCCAATGAAATGAAAATTTTACAACTAGAAGGCGGTGCACTTCCTCCGGAAAGAAGAAAGCATTACAGACGAGTAGACCATATCATTGTACAATAAAAGTTGAAGTTTGTTAACGGTAGCCTCGATATCCTGCGATAGGTAGATTCTGTATCTGATTTGTTGGACAATTTCTAGTTAATGTAAATAATATATCATATTGTTTCTTTTTTTTGATGAAATAAATCCAAGTGTCAGTTGAAATAACTTGTCAGCATTAGTTTGTCTATCAAAGTCCCAGGGGGTCAGCGGGGTTTCCAGATTTTCTGCTGATACCCCAGTGGCCTGTGGCTTCACACCTAGTGGAGTCCTGTGGTGCATTCCAATTTCCTCTACGATTTTTTTTTGCCTACATTTCCAATATTTTCAAATTTTCAAAAAGTAGTTTGTTGTTTGTTGAATATGCAAACAAATTCAGATTTGTTTTTATCTATATAGGCCTACCCTTAAAAGTACCCTAAATCACCTCCAATTTCGTCCATAATATGGCTACTTTAAAAGTTATTTTAAAGACTTAGAAATGGTTCCTGGAAGACAGATTAAACATTTTTCTGTTAATAAACATCAGGATTTCTCAGAAAACATAAATTTGTTTCCCAGGAGCCATATCTTAGTCCTTAAAATAACTTTTTAAGTAGCCATATTATGGACGAAATTGGAGGGGATTTAGGGTATCAAAACATTCAGTACTTTCATTTTCACACTCCATAGATATGCACTTTGAAAAATAAGTTTGGTCAGTCTTAAAATTGAGTTTGATAAAGAATTTTGCCTACAATAAACCTTGATGTACTTACTACAATACATCCATATTTTTCAAAGATAAACAATTAATCCACATATATTCCCAAGCATGGCTCGAAAAAGTAGGGAACACAGGAATGTCATTGCCGGAAAAGTTACAACTCTCGCGGGAAATTTCGATGGAGATAACAGACCCGTAACAGCTCTAACAGATCGTTCGGTTATGGTAAAACTCTGTTGCGCGACCCATCATTCAGGTTTGTGTAACGTGCAATTTGTGCAAAGTGGCCGTTTGTATGAACATGAAACTATTTGCTACATACTGTTTTTGTCATCTACTTACTGCCTAGATTAGCTTCATACTGAAGAAGTTCATTGAGCATACGGACAGTTAAGTCTTTAAGCAAGTTTTATATCTTTATGTTTCCATACGATATGACAAACAGAAGGGCAAGATAAAACGGAATTCTGGCAGACATGAATAAGTCAACAAAAATAGCTAGTTTGATCGTATTAAGACTATATACTGTAATACGACTTTTAACATTACAACTAATTCCAAGTAATAAGCATTCGCATTTAGCGGGAAAATTGTCGGCAATTGTCCTTCATTGCCGGGAAAAAAACAATTTTTCAAGCTGTTTTCCCAAGACAACAGAATTTTGATTTGTTAGTGTTTTTATCTATGTTATCATTTAAATAGGTTCTGGTTAAATTTAAAATGATATGTCAGTTCATGTAAAAAGATTTTTCTTTCTGTTGTGCTTGTAAGCTGTCTCATCTCTCAAGTGTCCCCAAATTGCATCTTTTGATTTTAATTTCTCAAAAAATTCTAAATAACGCAAGGGGGGACACCCCCCCTCTCGGACCCTCTCCCCGATCTTGCACATGCGCCGTCGATGAGCACCTGCAACCCTTGTTTCCGTTCTCCCCACGCCCCTCTTAATTCCTGGCAAAGGGTTTGTTATTCCAAAATAAAGCTTTCAAAACTAATTTAAAAAAAAGATATATATGTAACATAATCTTACAGTTTAGATCTGTGCATCAAGTTATTTCTAACATTAAACTGTCATGCAACATGGTTATCAAGATTCTGACTTATATCTATCCCTGGTTAGGTATTATAAAGCAATTTTGGCTTTATTTGTAATAACTGCACAGTTATGTATTTGAAAAATCAGCAAAGCAGCGGCATATATGCAAATGTTAGGTTATCTCACAAAATTTTACAAAAGGACTGATTTTAAGGTTAGAACTGCCAAAAAAGATTACAGCATAGTCCTGAATACAGCCAAATTTGTTTTCCCCTCCATAAAATGTTTTCAGGCATGATGTGGAGTACAAAATCACTGCACATTGCAGCCTCTTGGGCATAACATTGTACTCAGGTGTTAAAATGCAGCATACTAATTTTGTAAACGGTTCGGAGGAGATATTGTTTTTCACTGATACAGTGCTTTAACAATACATGAAAAAATCACAATTTCGCAATATAGTCTTGCAACAATATCACAATAGTGCTGCGACTGGCACAATAGTCAAAACTGTACAGTGTCAATTGTTAAGAAATGACTTAATGTTTCAAATGGTTCAAACTAAAACTACTGGTGTATAAACTTACTAGTAGGACTGAATATGAGGATAGAAATGTTTTAAATCCGTTTTGTTCAAATTTTTAGCTGGAATAGAATCGTCAATATTGGCCAATTCTCTAACATGAAAACATGCTACAATCCTCATGAAACAGGATGTCAACAACACTATGTACCATAAAATATTTACACTTAAAATTTTAAGCACTGCAAGTGTAGACTAGATTCATTGGGAAGTGAAATGAACCCCAAGGTATACATTGTAGCAGTGCAAAAAAAAACAAATGAAACTAAGGTTCAACACGAAGGTTCTGAAAGGAGTTCTAATTAGAATTTTGTACTTTACTTTACAACTTGTATACAGCCACCTATAGGGTTTTGGAGCTTCTGGGGAAACCCTAACACACAAACTCGCTTGGTGCATTTGCCCAATACTTAAACCCCAACCTGTAATTGGGGTGGGTGGGTTGAGGGGTTCAGCCAGAAAATCCAATCAAACCAGAAATCAAAAGTATGGTGTCCAAAATGGTCCTTTTTTTTTACTTTTTAAGTAACTGGGTGTCCAAATTTTACAGTTTCCCTATCTCCTGCATGTTCAATTTTCTTAAAACAGGGTGTCCAAATGAAGCAATTGTTCCATACCGTGTGTCCAAAAGGACGGATGGACACCCCTCTCCTTAAGCCCTTGGGGGGCGGGGGATAAGCGATAAATGTCACAACTGAGCTCAGAAAACCTTGATATAACCCTGCTTGAGATAACCTAGAACTCGACAGTTGAAGAGTGCTCAGCTTGAAAACATTTTTCAAGGAGAAAAAAGTAAGTTACATGTACTCGGGTTATGTTTCACACTGTGATGTTTTCTTAGAAAAACTGTACACCAAAAGACATGGTTAAGGAAGACCAGTACAGGAGATATGTCAGTAGCATTCAATGTAATCTAAGATCGCTTTGTGAAAATGGCCCCAATACATGACTGAGAACAGTGGGTACATTTGATTTCTAACTTTAAGCTAGCCTGTTTCAGTTAAATTGAAGTGGGGGAATGACACCATTTTTAATAATTTTGTGATACATTAAAACAATTTCTTCATGATTATCATGTACAGATTCCTAGAGCTGTAATTTCACATATATGACTATGTTTTGAATAAATGAAGAGAGAAAAACTTGCTGTGTTTAACCTTTGGCATGTTTCTGATAATAAATATATTTTAAATGTAGACAAAGAAAATAATTATAATAGGCTAATCATAAATGTAGCTCAAGAGTGCAAAAAATGGAATCAAAGCCTCCTGAAAAGGTTATAATCGGTGCATGGTTAGCAAAATTAGAGATACTTCAGCTCATATGGCAAATATCTCTATACTTTAAAGTTTATCACCAGTGTCATGCGACAGTGAAAACATATTCATATGACATTAAACAACTGGTGTACTTGGACATCATCATCAAATGACATTAAAACGTAGAAGAAAAGGACAAATCTAAAGCAAACTAGAAGCATGACTGTTGAAAGAATGACACTTATTTTACGAAATCCAATCAAACCAGCTGATGGAAATTCTTACTTCAAAAAAACCAACTTCAGCTTACTGACAAGTCAACTATATTCGGCATAAAATATTTAGCAACATTTTACTGTCAACATTTTGGCATGGTTCAAAGTCATTTGAATAGGCATGTGTCGCATTTACATGATGAGAGAGCTGACAGTGAGGGTAGAGAGATAGTTTTTGGGTTAGAGTGAAGGGGAGGTCGCAATGCGATCCAACCCTCACCCCAATACTGACCTGCACAAATTTTACACATGTGCAATAATTCCAACAACCACACCATTATAACCACCATCCCACATACCTATAATGCATTTCCCTTTAAACCTGACAAACTACTGAAAGTGAAAAATGAAGTTAAAAGGATCTGCGAGTTGAGACTAAAATCAACCGTAAATATTCTTCGGCATCTCGGTCGACGAAGTGGACTTGCAACGAAAATATATGCCCCATTTTAGTCCGGTTTACGGTGCTCGTTTCATTGTCAACAGAGGGGGGCACAAGTTGATTCAATTAATGAGTTATTGCTTTAATCACTTCTTGAGGTACTGCTTGAACTTCTTACCTCAGAAGATGGGCGAACCGTCCTTAAAATATTCCAGTATCAAATACGCCATGAAACAATAACAAGGGCCGCCATTTGCAATTTCCTCTCTGAGCATGCGCGTAGGAATGCTGGGAACTCACACGAAGAGGGCAAGGAATGAAACAAAATGGCGCGAGGCTCGTGTTGGGGGGAGGGCAATTACGAGAGTCATTTAGTGTAATTTGGGTTGTTTCGAAAATAACTCTTTAGTAGTTTGACTTTAGTAGTCCAAGTTATGTAGGGAGAGTGTTGTCATCGGGCATTGTGGCATTTCGATTGGAGGCCATGTTGGTGAAGCGCGGACAACGTGTAACCTACTTTTTCTGCGCTTGGGGATTTCTGGCGAAGCTTAAATTAATTGTACCGAGTTGTCCATGCTTGTTTGTACACGTACAGATCGCGGCCATTCATAAGCTCTACTTTTAATGAGTGGCGCTTGCTTTTTTCTTGTGGAAAGACTCCGTCACGTTGTGCTCTCGTCTGAACTACTGTTTTGACATTTTATTCTCCGCGTTTGTCCCAGATGCTGTTATTTCGCTATTGTATGTTTTGCGCAACTTTAAACATGATGAAAAGACTTAAATTCCCCAGTCCAGAAACTGCGCGATATTAAGTAAACTAATAAAGTGGATAATAAGTTATAGGCCTGTTGCTGTTTGTATTATTAAATATCTATATGAAAGCCTATTGCCGACTTAGAGCAAAAATCAAATTTATATTTGTATAGGCCTACGCCTTTATAGGCCGACCCGGCCTAAATTAATATTGAGTGGGAGAATAACGACCATATCAAGTTATCTGTAAGCAGAGAAAGTTTTAACATATCCGTTTAAAACACATAGGCCTATGTATTGTCTCTCATTTATTGATCATTTCATTTCTTGGCTTACACTAGCATGCAGGCCAAAATAAGTCTCATCTCACTTTTTAAAAACTGAGAATGAGTAAAGCTATAAACCGATACTTTTTAATTTTAGCCTTATTGAGAATGAGCATAGGCCTCTATATCTTGTTATTGTTTTCTGTTAGGCTATATAATAAATTATTTGAAAACACCTTTTCCTTAATAATAGTAGCCCTAATATATAGTTCAAGGCAAAATAATATAATTGTTAAATACATTATAGTTGTAATGAGTAACGCCGATCGCCATGCAACTGACGCCAATCTAACGAATTACGACAAAAAATGAAGCCTGTTTATATATATGACCAAATATCTGCGAATGTGTTCATCAAATATAAATAGAAGGCAGTTAGGTCCTTCTAGATTGACCACGTAATTTTATTGAAAGTGGAGGCCTGTTCACTATAGACGAAGTGCTCAGCATGCATGCTCAGGTACTGAGAGGGGGTGTCAGTCGGGGCCCATGAATTTAGGGGGCCCATAAAGTTCGAGGGAAAAAAACGAAGATGTAAGCAAGACAAACAAAATAAAATCTGTGCCTTCGTGAATATGTCAATGATCGACAATTTGGTGTGGTGGATATAAAATACTTCATACATGCAGAAGTAGCCCCAGGTTTCAGCTAGAAAGGGACCCTCTTATGACTTCCAGGCCCTTGATGATGTATGTATTACCTTTTGCCCTGGGGCCCAAAAATACTTTTGGCGGCCCTGTGCATGTCTTACAAGATTCTGCAACCCAAATACGATTTCCTCTCGGATATTTAAATGGAAAGTCTCCAACAGATCTCACGGAAGGAAACAGAAAACTCGGTGATGGACAAAAGTAGCGAGAACACACACTGATGTAATTAATATCACACTTGTAAAGCATCAAGTAAAT
>JAQQZZ010118332.1:0-12686 GCA_030265115.1 Mopalia vespertina | reverse complement strand
CTTTACGTGACAACAATAGTTGGACTGACAATCATACACTCCAGAAATCACCATCAGATGTCCATGTTCTTCACGTGCCAACAATAGTTAGACTGACAATCATACACTCCAGAAATCGCCATCAGATGTCCATGTTTTTCACGTGACAACAATAGTTGGACTGACAATCATACACTCCAGAAATCACCCGCAGATGTCCATGTTCTTCACGTGACAACAATAGTTGGACTGACAATCATACACTGCAGCAATCACCATCAGATGTCCGTGTTCTTTACGTGACAACAATAGTTGGACTGACAATCATACACTCCAGAAATCACCCGCAGATGACCATGTTCTTCACGTGACATCAATAGTTGGACTGACAATCACACATTGCAGAAATCACCATCAGATGTCCGTGTTCTTTACGTGACAACAATAGTTGGACTGACAATCATACACTCCAGAAATCCAAAAATCACCATCAGATGTCCATGTTTTTCACGTGACAATAATAATTGGACTGGCAATCATACACTCCAGAAATCACCATCAGATGCCAATGTTCTTCAAGTAACAACAATAGTTGGACTGACATTGAAATAGTCCAGAAATCACCGACATATGTCAGTGTTCATCATGTGAGAACAATCGTTGGACTGACATTTAAACAACCCATAAATCACTGACAGATGTCCATGTTCATCACGTGAGAACAATCGCTGGACTGGCATTAAAACGGCCAAGAAATCACTGACTGATGTCCATGTTCACCACGTGAGAACAATCGTTAGACTGACATTTAAACAGCCCAGAAATCATCGACATATGTCCATGTTTTTCACGTGAGAACAATCGCTGGACTGACATTGAAACAGCCCAGAAATCACCGACAGTTGTCCATGTTCATCACGTGAGAACAATTGTTGGACTGACATTGAAACAGCTCAGAAATCATCGACATATGTCCATGTTCATCACGTGAGAACAATCGCTGGACTGACATTGAAACAGTCCAGAAATAACCGATAGTGGTCCATGTTCATCACGTGAGAACAATCGTTAGACTGACATTGAAAAAGCCCAGAAATCATCGACATATGTCCATGTTTATCAAGTGAGAACAATCGCTGGACTGACATTGAAACAGCCCAGAAATCACCGACAGTTGTCCATGTTCATCACGTGAAAACAATCGCTGGACTGACGTTGAAACAGCCCAGAGATCACCAACATATGTCCGTGTTCATCACGTGAGAACAATAGTTGGACTAACATTTAAACAAACCAGAAATCACTGACAGATGCCCATGTTCATCACGTGAAAACACTCGCTGGACTACAATTTAAACATCCCAGAAATCCCTGACAGATGTCCAAGTTCACCACGTGAGACAGTCGCTGGACTGACATTTAAACAACCCAGAAATCACTGGCACATGTCCATGTTCATCACGTGATAACAATAGCTGGTCTGACATTTAAAAAACCCAGAAATTACTAAAACATATCCATGTTCATCACGTGAGAACAATCGTTGGACTGACATTTAAACAGCCCAGAAATCACTGGCACATGTCCATGTTCATCACGTGATAACAATCACTGGACTGACATTTAAAAAGCCCAGAAATCATTGAAACATATCCATGTTCATCACGCGAGAACAATGGCTGGATTCACATTGAAACAGCCCAACAATCACTGACCGATGTCCATGTTCATCACGTGATAACAATCACTGAACTGACACTGAAACAGCCAAGAAATAAACGATAGTTGTCCATGTTCATCACGTGAGAACAATCGCTGGACTGACATTGAAACAGCTCCGAAATGACCGACATATGTCCATATTCATCATGTGAGAACAATCGCTGGACTGACATTGAAACAGCCCAGAAATCATTGACATATGTCCATGTTCATCACGTGAGAACAATTGCTGGACTGACATTGAAACAGAGCTGAAATCACTCACAGCTATCCATGTTCACCACGTGAGAACAGTCGCTAGACTGACGTTTAAAAAGCCCAGAAATCACTGAAAGATATCCATGTTCATCGCGTGAAAACACTCGCTGGACTACAATTTAAACAACCCAAACATCACTGACAGATGTCCATGTTCCTCGCGTGAGACAGTCGCTGCACTGACATTAAAAACAAACCAGAAATCACTGAAAGATGTCCATGTTCATGACTTGAGAACAATCGCTGGGCTGTCATTTAAACAGCCCGGATATCACTCAGAGCTATCCATGTTCATCACCTGAGAACAGTAGTTGGACTGACATTTAAACAACCCAAACATCACTGACAGATGTCCATGTTCATCACGTGAGAACAATCGCTGGACTGACATTTAAACATCCCAGAAATCACTGAGAGATATCCATGTTCATCACGTGATAACAATAGCTGGATTGATATTTTAACAGCCCAGAAATCACTGAAAGATATCCATGTTCATCACGTGAGAACAATTGCTGGATTCACATTGACACAGTCCAAAAATCACGGACAGATATCCATGTTCATCACGTGTGAACAATCGTTGGACTGACATTTAAACAGCCCAGAAATCACTGACAGATGTTCAGGTTCATAACGTGAGAACAACCACTGGACTGACAATTAAACAGCCCAGAAATCACTGAAAGATATCCATGTTCATCACGTGAGAACTATCGCTGGATTCACATTGAAACAGCCCAAAAATCACGGACAGATATCCATGTTCATCGCGTGAGAACAATCGTTGGACTGACATTTAAACAGCCCAGAAATCACTGACAGATGCCCATGTTCATCACGTGATAACAATCGTTGGACTGACATTTTAACAGCCCAGAAATCACGGACAGATGTTAATGTTCATCACGTGGGAACAATCGCTGGACTGACATTTAAAACGCCCAGAAATCACTGAAACATATCACTGTTCATCACGTGAGAACAATTTCTGGATTGACATTTAAACAGCCCAGAAATCACGAACAGATGCCCATGTTCATCATAGAGAATAGTCGCTGTACTGACATTTAAACAGCCCATAAATCACTGAAATATATCCATGTTCATTACGTGAAAACAATTGCTGAGTTCACATTGAAACAGCCCAAAAATCACGGACCGATATCCATGTTCATCACCTGAGAACAGTTGCTGGATTAACATTGAAACATCCCAAAAATCACTGACAGATATGTTCATCACGTGAGAACAATCGCTGGACTGACATTTAAACAGTCCAGAATCACTGAAAGATATCCATGTTCATCACGTGTTAAAAATCGTCGGATTCACATTGAAACAGCCCAAAAAGCACGGACAGATATCCATGTTCATCACGTGAGAACAA
This sequence comes from Mopalia vespertina, assembly GCA_030265115.1. NCBI lineage: Eukaryota > Metazoa > Mollusca > Polyplacophora > Chitonida > Mopaliidae > Mopalia > Mopalia vespertina. The sequence goes on along the minus strand of JAQQZZ010118332.1, from coordinate 9,337 downwards.
TCGTTGGACTGATATTTAAACAGCCCAGAAATCATTGACAGATGTTCCGGTTCATCACGTGAGAACAATCGCTGGACTGACATTTAAGCAGACAAAAAAATCACCGACAGATGTTCAGGTTCATCACGTGAGAACAATCGTTGGACTGATATTTAGACAGCCCAGAAATCACTATTAGATGTCCATTTTCATCACGTGAGAACAATCGCTGGACTGACATTCAGACAGCCCAGAAATCACTGACAGATATCCATGTTCATCACGTGATAACAATCACTGAACTGACATTTAAACAGCAAAGAAATCACTGACAGATGTTAAAGTTTCTGGCGTAGTAACACTCGCCACCCGTTCCAATGATAGTATTGATTAAGTGCACATATCAGATATCTTTTTTAATATTGAAACAGCCCAAAAATCACGGACAGATATCGATGTTCACCACGTGAGAACAATCGTTGGACTGACATTTAAACAGTCCAGAATCACTGACAGATGTTCAGGTTCATAACGTGAGAACAATCGCTGGACTGACATTTACACAGCCCCGAATCACTGAAAGATATCCATGTTCATCACGTGAGAACTATTGCTGGATTCACATTTAAACAGCCCAAAAATCACTGAAATCACTGACAGATGTTAAAGTTTCTGGCGTAGTAACACTCGCCATCCGTTCCAAAGATAGTATTGATCAAGTGCACATATCAGATATCTTTTTTAATATTTCAATTGATTTTAAAATAACTAAAAGTGTTGGTTAAGCAATTTCATTACTTAAGACTCAGAGATGATAGTTTGTTTCATTGTCGCTTTAAATACACTTTAATAAATATTACTTACATATCGTTTTAACCAAATAATTGTGAATGTTCTTGCTTCCATTTTTATTCTTGATTTTATTCCAGCATGAATAAAACCCCGACTTTAACTACTCTTTTTTTCAAAAATCATATATCTGACCCTTTTATAATGTTAAGAATATTGCTCATTAAATTGTTTGTAATAATGTTAAGTACCTGAGCATCTGTTATTGTACTCGATGAGACCTTTACAGCATACATCTGTCATCAGGTGGACAGTCCTGTGGAGAGCATGTCTTCATTAGCAAACTTTGGCTCTTAAAACTATTTCTCTACAAACAGTTACTATTGCACGAGTGTATGCTACAGGCCGGTTCGGAAAAACACTCACTTAGTTAAAGAGAGAGTTCAACCTAATCGGTAATGGGAGTCAGATATGTATGATCTCAGGTTTATTCTTGCAAAGTACAAAAGGGCATCAGGGCCAAGTAAAAATAAGATTTACAGAAAATCGGAACTAACTTACGCAAGTAGAAAGTTTGGTAGCTCGAAATATCTCCTACAGTCTCAAACTTATTATCGAAATTTAGACTGCTTATCTCAACATTTTGAGTGACATTATTCTAAATTTCGCACCATTAACTCGAAATTTGACTTACACAATGTGTGTATAATTACCAACCAACATAACACAAAGTGAGTATAATTACCAAGCAACATAACACAAGAGTGTGTATACTTATCAACCAACATATTTTAAACACATCGTGAGTATAATTACCAAACAACATAACACATAGTGAGTATAATTACCAAGTAGCATTACACAAAGTGAGTATAATTACCAAACAACATAACACAGAGTGAGTATAATTACCAGGTAACATACACAAAGTGAGTATAATTACCAAACAACATAACACAAAGTGAGTATAATTACCAAGCAACATAAGAATGGGGTCAACATTAATTCGTACTACCACTCGGATATACAGGAGCCAGCACAGATTATTCCTTATTGCGCTCCAGACAGTTAGTTACATAGGTAGTTATTTTTGGAACATTAATCCTCTTTTTATAATCCTGATTACACACATGTACATGCAGCATGTTAGTAATCTTATCTATGGCTATGGTCCACACTGTGCACTAAATCATTTGACCTTGTTTATTTTACTACTTTATACTGGTATATAGCTTCTAGTCTCTCACCTTTTTTAGTCAATTTACACCTGATGACAATACAGGCATATGTAACGAAACATTGTGGTATATCACAAAACATGAAGTGGTTATCCAGAAATTGTATAATCTACATACTTATGTTAAACAACGTTTCTTTCTTAAAATAGAAAATATGATAAAGGAAATCAGCATATTGATTAGTTGAATTCGGTGGAAAGCACGTACACCTGACTGTGACAGTTGAATGAAGGCAACTTTGAAGACAATCGGCCAACTCATTTTCAAGATAAAGTTGTGTACTAAATATAATGGTAAAAAAATGGCAGCCATGTTTGCTGATGAAATTTGATCAAATGCGCAATCCTAGCTATGTTGTTGTTTCTAATTCACTTTTGATGGAAGGCAATCCCATCCATTAGTATAACTGAAGGAACCAAGAAATAAAATATGAATTTAATCTATGAACTTGTTATGAGGTTCTGATAAAATGCAACCCCATCTGGTGTCTCGACGGGTAGAAGCTATTTTCCGAGTTTAAAAAGTCCATGGATTTGTTCTCAAGTCATGTGTTCACAACACATACAGCCGTGGATATTGTAAAATTATGCCAAGGTGGCTATATCGTTTTACGGAATTTGGTTTAATTCAGAAGAAGCTTCTGTACAAGCTTCACGTTAATCGGTGAATTTGTTCTCAAGTTATCATCTCAAGCTATTTTATCGTGTTCATAACAGGTACATGCATGGATATTATAAAATTACGCAATGTCGGCCAAAATGTTTTGTGCCATGCAATCCGTCGTCTTTACACGAGGAGGCTAAGTCCCAAGTTTGAAGTTAATCTGGGAATTTGTTGTCATGCTTGCGTGTTCAAAAACATTTGTTACGGACGGACGAAAGGGCGGACAATAATAAGTCTCCTTTCTACAGTAGCTGGGGACAATAAATGTGACGATTACCCTCTGATCGAATTTTTACGTGTTTTCTGGAAAACACACTGCTTCAACTATCAATTGTTAAATTACATGCAATCGCTTACTTACTCATATTGATGGCAGGTAGATAGAAACCACCATCCACACTGGTATTGTGTGTCATGTAGTTCCGGTTTCAGATCTTTACACCATTTCGGTACAGTCAAACTCTCTGACTGGAAACTTCAATGTAAATGATCATGCATTTGGGAAGGGTTCATTCAGTAAGGACATTTAATAGTGATTTCAATCATAATAGATCCAAGCAAGTGCCTATCTTTAAAGTCGTGTTTTAGTTATATAACGGGATAGCTATGTTTAATTAACCATAAAAGGTAAAGAGTTAGAGAAAAAGTTTTCCGCTTATACTTAAACAAAGCGATAACTCAGAAACAACCTTGGGAATTCACGTTCCATTTATTGATCAACCAATCGTCAGGGGTACAGATTTGAAACAGAATCTACAAAATGTTACACAAATAAGACACAATTATGAAACTCTCAAATTTCATTTACCCGCTTGCAAGGAATTTGTTGTTGATTAAATGATTTTGGCAGAGAGAGAGAACAAAATATAAGTATACCCATCTGTTTTACTTCATGCTTAGTATATACCTTAAACAGAACGTTTTTATTATACATTAGAAGTTGATAAGTCGTGAATAAAATCATGATTATAGTTAGCAGCATCTGCTCCAAAAATGTGAAGTAAAAATAACAACAAGGTGCTCTGTTGGGAACAATTATGTCGCTCCAGTGCTAATGAAAGACAGGACTACTGGTCAGTCTCGCCTTTCAATATTGACTTTCAATTCTTTAGGAGTAGGATAATCAGTATAACTAGCTCAGAAAAATAAGTGAACAGTATTGTACAAGTTTAACGTACCTTGGAGCAGGAACCAGTATAAGGAGAGACAGTACTACGGCAGTCACCATTCTTACCATATGTTTTCCATAAACTGGGGATTCCACGTACTTGTCTGAACAGATGTTCGTCTTACATGCTAGCTAAAAGGTTAACTACAGAGATGAACTACTAAAGTGTGTGTATGTGTGTGTTGTTTTTTTTTCTGTAAAATGTCATCGTACTAAGAAACACAGGTAGATAACTAAAGACAATTGTCTACTCTATATCGGTTGACAGATAGCAGGCACACAAATGCTGTATAGTTTGATTTTATTATCAACCTGTATAGATATACGGACGTCAGGCTTTTTCTATGTACTAGAAGGTGGGTAGCTAACTGGTCCACGCCAAAGGCTTGTTTTTGTTCATGCTACAATACAAGCCTCAGCAGAGGCAGCCCACAGGACATTTCTCTTGCCTAAACCATACAATTAACCTAAACAAAATAAGTTTGACAAAGCTAATTACAATAATACATGCAAATATTTGCATAATTCCGTGACTTTTTTCTACGTTGAACATCTGCATAATTTCCATAATATTTTATCAACGTTTTTTTTTTCACGTTGCATATCTGCATATATAGAAGAATTAAGTATGCAGGTTTCAAAAGCCTAGGTGAAAAAGTAATCAAGATACAGCCTGGACAAGCTTCCCGGGCGTAGATCTAATTTGCATAATTCAAGGGGGAATTTGCATAATTCTGTTACTTTTTTCTATGTGGCACATCTGTGTATATAGAAGAATGCACTGTGCAAGTTTCAAAAGCCTAAGTGAATTAGTAACTAAGACACAGCCCGGACAAGCTCCCTGGACATACACAGATAATTAACATAATTTGTGGGGAAATTTGAATATTTTTGTGATTTTTTTTGTCAATCTTGCACATCTGCAAACATAGAAAAATGCACTATGCAAGTTTCAAAAGCCTAGGTGAAAAAGTAACCAAGATACAGCCTGGACAAGCTAACCGGACATATGGACATACCGACACACGAGCACACGGACAGAAAAAGTAAAACCTATATGCCCCCCCCCCTCTAGAGGGGGGGGGGGGGGGGCAGAATTAACATGGTCACCACACACAGATGGGTGATTACATTACGATGCATACTCCCACCATATTACTGGGTGGAATTTGTTATCGAATTACCATGGTCACCACAAACTGATGGGTGATTATCATAACAATACATAATCCCGCCATATTAATGGGGTAATTTGGTGGAAGTCAATCCCACCGATTGTTGTAATAATTTTACACAGCAGTTCAAATTGAAGTTTTATGAAGTAGGTATCGAAGGTACTCCAAAAAATATCTTCAATATGTATTTAATCTGACAATACAATGGTAAGTAAATTTGGGCTTTTTAAAAACCGAATTTATTTTTATATCCCTTAAAACTATCCACTCCAGTGCCATTATTATAGTCAAGTCAGTTATAAATACAATTGCCCATTTCTAAAATATCCCTTTTTATGTACCGTTTGTTGTAAGAAATGCTGTATAATAAAAAAGATTATAATTTCAACAATATAAAGAGGCTATGCACTGCTAAGAATTCTCCAAAATCTACCCTTTACCAAACAGGATACAAGTTCTTCTCAGTACAGCCAATAATTCGTCACTATACAGTATCAACATGGTTTCATTGGGGATTTAAACATCACAGTTTGAACTTCTTTTGAGTCACACAGAATCAAGTCAATATATTTTGTTATGTACATAACAATGTATATGTATCAAAGTTCATCCGTTTTAATGTTTCTCCAGAGCTACTGTTTGGTAGCTTGCTGAATGAATGTCTCCAGATCTTTCTTACAGCTCTTGAGCAGATCCTCGTGATGTCCGCTGATCGTACACATAGCTCCGTATCTGCGTCGATCCTGGTCATCTGTGTGGTCATCTGCAATTAATAATAGCAGAAGCCCATTAACTAGAAGTGTAAAACTCGTAGAAACTGTAAGTCTGCAATAACGGGCACCAGCTGACTCACCAGCAGAAGAACACTAAAACGAAGGTTTGTTTAAGACTCGTATCCCGGGATTCTAAGCGCTTAAGAACTGATGAGTAAATCAGCCAATGAGCGTTTGGTGGGAACATACATTATGTTAACCCGAATATTACTATGCTATTTATGAATTTTGTGAAGATATTGTATTTAGAATCCTGTTTACATTACATTTATTAAATCCTGTGTACATGTTGTTTATTAAATCCTGTTTACATTACATTTATTAAATCCTGTGTACATGTTGTTTATTAAATTCTGTTTACATTACATTTATTAAATCCTGTGTACATGTTGTTTATTAAATCCTGTTTATTATTGTTTATAATCCTGTAGTATTATTGTTAACAATTAGAATCTCCTTGACAATTGACTATATGCTAGTATTTTGTACATATGTGTACATTAGGTTTATTAAATCTTGTCTATATACTGTTTATTCAATGCTGTGCAGATAATATTTGTTAAACACAATGCTCATATCTTTTATTAAAGCATGTTTACAGCCCTTACAGAAAAATCCGATAGGATCCTTAAGGTTTTTGGACGTCTAGTCGATCAGGGATAGCCTGATGTAAGGGGTGCCTCTACGTGAACACAGTGAGTGTTGATACATGTTTCCCCATGTACACTTTTGTGTGCATTTAAAATAAGATCCTATAAAATAATTATAAAATCCTATAGGATCCTTAAGGTTTTTTGACGTCCTATAGGATCCTATAAAATAATTATAAAATCCTATAGGATCCTAAAGGTTTTTGGACGTCCTATAGGATCCTATAAAATAATTATAAAATCCTATAGGATCCTAAAGGTTTTTGGACATCCTATAGGATCCTATAAGATAATTATAAAATCCTATAGGATTCTAAGAAACAAATTCTGTAAGGGAGCGTTTATTTAACCTTTCGTTTTATTACAGCACCAATGGACATGTACTTACTTCCCACAGAACGTTCAGCAGTCATCCGGGTAGACACGAGAACATCATCAAAACACTGTTTTATGCCAGTGAAGACCTCTGGATCGCTTGCACACAATGTAATCACCTATAGATTGGAATAAACCACATTTGTAAGTGACTTGGCGTCCAACGAAGTCCAAAGCTTAATTTGTGTTTGTTTGCTTGTGCCGTTTTATGTAGTACTTATTTCCCTCGTATGAAGGCGTGCCACCCCAATGGAGGAAAGAAGTCCCCTTGGACGCCACTGGTAACTAACAAAGACAATACAGGACAATCACTGGATGCAATACATATTATGGATGGGGTTTTGCGCTGAATTTAAGTTAATTTACGCATAAAACGGCATGCTCACATAATGGAAAGAAAAACAACCCCAACAGCACTGGCAACTGGGCAATCGCAAAACGCGAAAACAAAGATGCAAGTGCACTGGGAAAACAGGAAGCTCCTTTCCTTAGCTCGACGGGAGTGCACCAGGTAAACCGGAGTGACTTCTAGTAACGTATTCCCTAAGCTGAATTGTGGAAAGTAGAAGTGCATGAGCAGAAATGTGGCAAGTAGTAGTTCCCTCATTTCATCAGAGCTGAATTGTGGCACGTAGTAGTGTATTCTCTGAGCAGAAGGGCGGCAAATAGTAGCCTATTGTTTGAGCTGAATTGTTGCAAGTAGCAGTGTATGAGCAGAATTGTTGCAAGTAGCAGTGTATGAGCAGAGTTGTTGCAAGTAGCAGTGTATGAGCAGAATTGTGGCCACTAGTAGTGTATTCTCTGAGCGGCATTGTGGCAAGTAGTTGTGTATACTGGTGGTATACTGGGGGAAGTGGTGGATCCACGAGAAAACCACATGAATACCACGTGGTTAATATCTCGCTGCTGGATCCACCAGAAAATCATGTAAATACTACGTGGTTAATGTGTCGTGAATGGAACCACCGTAAAAACATGTAAATACCACGTGATTAATTTGTCGTGAATGGTACCACCAGAAAACCATGTGAATATCATGTGTTTAATTCGACGTGAATATAACCACACTAAAACCATGTGAATGCCACGTGGTTATTTTTCCGTCAATAGAACCAACGTTAATTATGTAAATACGCAGGTATCACTTGCCTAGCCCGTGCAGGGTCGGTTCACAATACATACACATTTGGTAACACATTTTCCGATCGTAAAATAAATTCGCCGGTATCAGCTTTAGACTGTTACGACATGAGGTAATGGTGTATCAGCCACTTTGGCTATTCTGCTTATTTATATCTGAGGAATTGTTGTGACTTCCCTCCAGTGGTCATTGTTGCTTGAAATATTTATGCATTGGTTCATTTTCAACGTCAAAGTCATTGCAAAATCAGTTTACATCAGTCTCGTTCATTTACACCGCCCATACCGCGTAACGGTCATACATAGAATTAATTCGTCCCATCAACACTTTTTTAAACCGCTGACCCAAGGCACCCATTGTCGATGTCAGTCGACTAGCATCCTCTTTCCCTAATAAAAGCGAGCCAACTCCCAGGACGCACTGGCTCCAACCCGTGACGTGTTAAAGATGTGTACTATTCTTGTGTATATCCCGTAGAAACAGTCCATGTAAGAGACGTGAACAATACTTGTTAACATCCCTTGGAAATAACACATGCTAAAGATGTGTAAAATTCATGTGTATATCTCATGGAAAATTCACGTGTTAAAGACGTGTACAATTCTCGTGTTTATCTCGTGGAAAATTATTTGCATATGCCACGGATTATTCACATGGTTACCACATGGCAAAATCTCGTCTTTTCCACCTGATTTCCACTAGTTTTGCACGCTGGTTTAGTAGTGTATTTTTGGCGCTGAATGGTGGCCACTAATAGTGTATTCCTTGAGAGGAATTAGGCAAGTAGTAATATATTCTCAGAGCTGAATTGAGGCAAGTAGTAGTGTATCCTCTGATAATAATTCTGGCAAGAAGTAGTGTATTTTCTGATATCAATTGTGGCAAGTTGTAGTGCATGAGCAAAATTGTGGCAAATAATAGTGTCAGCCTATTCACCAAGCTGAATTGTGGTCATAAGTAAAGTATTCTCTTAGCCTAATTGTGGCGAGTAGCAGTAATGGCCTATTCTCGAAACTGAATGATAGCCACTAGTAGTGTATTCTCTGAGCAGAATATAGTAGTGTCAGCCCTTTTCTTGGAACTGATTTATGACCACTAGTAGTGTTTTCTCAGCGTTGAATAATGGCAAGTTGTAGTGTAGTCTCTAAGCTTAATCATGATAAGTAGTAGTCTCTAAGCTTAATCATGATAAGTAGTAGTGTATGAGCGGACATGTGGCAAGTAGTAGTGTATGAGCGGACATGTGGCAAGTAGTAGTGTATGAGCGGACATGTGGCAAATAGTAGTGTATGAGCGGACATGTGGCAAATAGTAGTGTATGAGCGGACATGTGGCAAGTAGTAGTGTATGAGCGGACATGTGGCAAATAGTAGTGTATGAGCGGAC
>JAQQZZ010118321.1:0-14775 GCA_030265115.1 Mopalia vespertina | reverse complement strand
TCATCATGCAGTCAGTCTGCGGTTGGCCATGCAGTCAGTCTGCGGTTGGCAGTTAGCTGTTCACCAGGGACCATCTCTAATTTAACAACTCACATAAGACAGTTGAAACAGATACAGAATTATCACATCCATCACATTATTTGTGACGTAACTGAATGGTCGCATCTTCCGTAATTAAGACGATATATAGACTTTATATTGGACATACATGGTAGCAACGGCAAGCCAACTTTTCGCATCAATAGCTTTTATTCTTCACGGTACAGTGGTGGAATACTGGCGTGTTTTACAATAGCAAACTGAATAGCTGAGTCTGACTTTCCGTTACTAACATGACAGAGACTTTCACTTTGTCATACAGACTAACACAGACATACTTCACATTATGACAGGATAGATTTTCATCTCCGCCGTAGCTTATCGGTGTTTACTTGAGGCTCCTCCGTTTTATCTGTATAGATGTATTTAATTAGTTTTCTAGAGGATTTTCATAACTTGAACTTCAAAGTATGTCTTGTATGGTCCAGTACCTTAAATTTGAGAATAATTAAGTGATATACATTAAATCTTGTCGCGATGTCGTTTCCAAAGTCCAATATATCATGCGGAACAATACCATATAGTCAATTAACTTATGTTTGGTGGTTTTCACCGTTTTGGTTAGGCATTCTCTGAAAGCGATTGGCCAGGGAGCTGTTATTCCTTAATCCCCGTTTCTAGTTCAAAGGGTGTCGTAAAATGTTATAGAAAACATGATTTACGACTGCTTACCTTGTAATTTTTAGTCTCGCGCGAAACAGCCTATTCTCACGTTTACTTCGACCCTCCTCGTAGCTGGTCGAAGTTAACGCAGGAAGAGTGGTTCATGCGAGAATACCGCTTTGTAGGGTTTGACTGATCCACCATTGGAATTTGAGTATTTGTGCCTTCCGCCGTATATTGTCGTGGGAGAGGAGATTAGCTGTTGAGACCTGAGAGTAGAGAGGTTTATAGATTGCTGATTCTCTTTTTATTTGTAATATAATACTTGTGAAATATGACAATAATTCATTTGTAGCTTAAACTAAATACAGTGTTTGCATTGAGATTTCAGATTATATGAAATTGCTGAAGCTGGACATATATTTATTTTGTACAATTTCCATAAACCTACTACCCCTCTTTCTTTCAAGGAAACACAATATGCTCAAAAATGTTTTTTCATACATTTTTTCAAAGGGGGAACTTTACCAAATTAATACTGATTAATTATGGGAGGATTTTGTAGTGGTTGTTTGCCAGTAAACCTTCAGTATTGTCTTCGTGTCTTTTATTGCCATTACTGTCAAGTATTTTATTGCTGCATTTTATTGTATTCACGATTGGCTCATAACTGGTGGGAGTTATCTTTAGTATAACACTATATTTAGAAACGGGTTACAGCGTTCTTTAAGTTTATGGCCTCCTTAATCAATTTATTTCAACAGTGATCAGAACACTGCCTTATTTAGCTGTTTGGTCTGTTTTTAGTAATCTGCATCACGAATTGAAATGTTAATCAAACAACTGAAACGAAATAGGAAAATACTATACTGGCGAGAATTGACACATACAAAAAAAAAAAAAAATGTTAATCTGCCAAGAACATAAAGCTACCTTCCCACAAAACAATAAATTCATTGATTTACAACACCCGGTGTAAGTGCGACAAAACAAAATACAAAACAAGCCGTACAAGTCAATGACGAGAGGGTCATGTTACAGCCAACGCCATACCACATGGGATATAAACTAGGCGGTTACCATCGATGGAGGTGTCCATGTATTTGTACACGGTGCTAGAAGTTCTTTGCATCATTTAAGAGGGTAAAGGAATGCTATAACCGTTAGTCATATTTGAGTTGGACAACGGCCGTGGCGATAAAGGTGTTAGCTCACAGGTTCGAGACCCTCTGTCGACTTTAGGTATACGAGGGAATCATACGATATGGCTAAGGCAATTTCGGGGGTGGTTTTTACGAGGTTTCCTCGTAATGTGTCACAAGTACCAATGTACAGAAATTCTAACAAAGTTGTAGAGCTAAACAAACCCATTTGCAAAGAATTCAAGAACGTTTAATTATGTACAATGATTAAATATAATTATTCAGACAGCAGTAATCTCACACTGTTTAGTTGAATAGGTAAACTTTCTTGTCTATGTGTATGCATTAAATATCGGAATTTCCGGAACTTTAATGATTTTGTTAATGAATCAAACGGATCTTTAGGCGCCCAACCGTTGCTTTCTAAGCGTTGAATCAGTTTTTTAAGAAGTCGAATGTTAGCAAAAAAATGCGTGACGTGACGGAACTACATTTAATCTTAAGTGTCTTGGATTATGGTGTATGCCAACAGAGGGTAGATACTTGGTAGGAACAGTCTTGTGAGCTTACACACCCCCCTTATGCACAAGGTGAATGTGATTTGGTGTGCTGTCCGGCAACACTACCCCTAACCCCTCTGAGTGCTGAATCTAAACGGAATCAATGTGATTTTCCATGTTGCTTGTTGCCCGAGTTAGCATTCATGCACATATCCCTCCTCTCTGAATATTTGATAGACCCCCACACCCTCACCAGAGCGGATTAAACATGGATTGATAGTGACTCATTCCTGTTACATCTTGAGCCGTGTGGCAGGCCAGTGATATAATGCTGTTGGCAAACTATAAACAGTTCTCCGACGTTTTATAATTAGTCGCCATTTATTTGAACAAAAGACAAACGTTATGAGCGATTCAATGACAAGAATACACACTACAATTGAAACGCAAGAAAAGTTGTCTTGTGCGTGCCCTCAGAACACGTCCGCTGAGTGGATGATGAATTGTTTCGAGCGATCTTTTCCATAAAAAAGTGTCTGCAGGCAATCTGTGTAATCTAAGTTTATCGCCCGTACGTCACAGAGACAGCGTTTGACGAAGCGTTCAGTATAAAGTCTTTCGTTCCTGGTGTTATGAGCAATCCAATGCTCCTTTAGGCCTTTTAGTGTGATTGCTCTGTCATACACCATTGCGCCATCTATAATGTTTTGAGATTGTCTTGCATCTTGTCATCGTTTGTTGGATACTGAACTGCTAAGACTTGTTATGAGGACAGTTACCATAAGTATGGCAAAACGCCAATGAAACAACCCAATTTCAAATATTCAAGCGTTTCGCACCCTCAGTTACCACTTCTCATTACACAATCATATACACAGTCCAGTCACCAATGAAATATTAAAGCCGTTCTCATATCATTTGCCCTTAAACTGTATTGATTAACTAGCCTATATAACATAGAGAAAGCTGACATTCGCATCAAAATAAAGCTGTGTACTACAATAATTGTGGATAGATTTACAGCAGATAACTGGGCTATGGTGTAAAACCGAAAGAAGACAATGCCAATTTCTATACACTAAAGATAACACGACTCGACTGTCGTTAATAAAAATGACTGTTAGCCGGAATTCATACTACAACATGACGCACGATGTCCATCACACCAGAACTGTTCACACAAAGAAAAGGCAGCTTGAAAATCACATTCACACGAAGACAAACCAAAGCTGACAAGATCACAGAGATATTTTATATTTAAATGGATTGGATAATAAATTTGATAGCCTACATTTATTTTTTGCCCGGTCAGAGTGCGTCATACTGATGCTCATACGTCTGATAACCTGATAGTTAAACGTTATTACAACATAATGCTTGGCTGGTAATGTCATATGTAACTAATTCTTTCCCACTTAATAAATATGTTAGTAGATAAACGTTTTTTGACCGGTTGGTCCGAAGAGTTAGCTTTTCCCCCACATATTAATTGACATTAAAGCCACATAAACATGAAGTAATGGTTATTAAAAGTATGTATTTTATGTATTTCGCGAAAACCATAACTTAATGTCGTTGCATTAGATGAGCTAGGCTCGATATTTAGACCGTGGGCACAGTCTGTTCTTGTAGGATCTGTTTCATGGCGCGGCAATCGCAGCTCACAATATGCTTATAGAAGTTTATACCATTAATAAATTGATTGAAAAAAAAATGACAACTTGTCAAAGTCTCACAGGGGCAAGTAACTTGAATAAAACAACAATATTTCGTAAACAAATATTTAAATATCGGAACACACAACCTGGGATTACAATCCCACGTACAGCCATGCGATCGCGAGGGACCGCCCTGCTGACAAGGTGTTCTCGTTAATATGGTTTGATGTGTCGTTGTGTCTGTTTTTTGTGTTTTGTGAATGGATGTCCTGCATTATCCTTCTGATGTATATGTTTTTGTTTTTTGTTGAAACACTGTGTTATATGGAAAAGTTTGCTGTCAGATTTTTTTCCTAATTAGGACTTATTATCTCTCATTATGACTTATTATCTCCTATTTATGACTTATTATCTCCTAATATAACTCTGCGCTGCCGTACATTCCCATTTTGTTTCATTGGAAGTCTACATTGCATACAACTTCATATGTTCTGTCAGTCAGCTATGCAGAACAAATGCAGTATGAAACCACGCCCACTGACCATTGATTTTAAAAGAATGGATTAGAATTTGCTGATAATTTAGATTTACCATTAATCCGTTATTTGCATACTGTACAAATCACTTAACACTGTGCCATAATAGAAAATGATGAAGATGCTCTAATCCGGTGCCATTTCTTCAGAATATTCTCATAAAATTTACATTTATTGGATGTGAGCCAGATAGTGTATGTTTTTTGTTCGAATTCATTCAAGTTGTTGATACAATTTGTTAGCAATCCTTACAGCTATCTATTTTGGAGTACAACATTGGTGCATATTAATAATTTGTGCATGTATCTGTCCCTGGGGCACTTCTCCAGTGACCTAGTAAGTCGAATTTTGATTAAAAGTTTTTAGTTGGACCCATATTTAGACTTACTAGGATTTACCTCTTCATTTTATCATGTGAAAGTGTGTTAAAATCTTTTTTTGTTAGGAGTTTTCCATCTGGAAGAACCTAGTATGTCAACAACAGACTTACTGGGTTTCTCCAAATCACAGGAGACTTGTAAATGTAATGTTTCCTGGTCTGGAACTTTTGCTTACGTTCACCAATGTGCGGTTCCATAAGTGAGATCGACACTGATACTGTATTTGTGTGTTTGCTGTATTTTTGCTTTAATCTAAAGTATTACAGCAACCTTTTTTCGGCTTGGTATGGCTGACCATCGGGAGAGGCTGTGTCATGGTTTCCACTCCCGACGGGGATCAATATTATATATCTTTGACGATTCAACATTTATAGGATCATTCTATACGGCGAAGCTTTATCCACTTAATCAATCAGAATTACTGACATTCATTATTCTTTGTAAGCAACATATATTATTCACAGAGCTACTATAGTCTTATTCTTTCATTCACTTTCATTTGCAAGCTAGTAACACGAGCAGTATTTGTACATCTAATTACTAGTTGTTATTTTAGCCTTATTATCATTTCCTTAATAATAAACAATGTGTGTTATATCAAATGTGTTGATCATTAACTTTTCTTTACAGCCAAGTGAATGTTTCTACTATAATTTGAAATTTTATCGAAAAATTTCAAAATGGGGGTGTCCTGCAGCAGTTTTGCTGGTACATGTACGCCGTCATATGAATAAAATTATCTTAATAGGAATCTCGAAATGTCAGTAAGTTGGCGTTGCAGGCGAACCTTTGACGATCGAGATTCAAGGACTTTTCAGTGACGTCAAAACGGTCGAGATTCAAAGACTTTTCAGTGACGTCAAAACGGTCGAGATTCAAGGACTTTTCAGTAACAGCACACAGTTTAAATGTGTGTGACGCTACCCAATCGTATTCTGCTGAGAGTGTCTATAGTGGACGAGATTAAAGCCTAGCTTATGTCGCAGTTACGTCGAGTGAGAACTAGTTCCGATCAGTTCCAGTGGACCAGTTGCAATCGACGGCAACTAATCAGTCGTAGGTTTGAATGTGACATAAGCGGATCTGCTTCTCTGCTGCGTCTATCGGCCACTAGTTGCCATCCAGTTCCAGATAGTCGCGCATGTTCTACTTTTTACGTCCAGTTGCGACTGACCATGGGTAGTTCTAAGCAATCGCAAGTGACATAAGCGCTCTAACGACTGCGATCAACTAGTTCCAGTGACTTACGTCTATTCTTTGACGTGCGGGGTGTTTTGTGACATAAGCGCTCAGTTGTCAGCAGTTGCCGTCAGTTCTATCGCATCGCAGTGTGACATAAGCAGGGATTAATACAACTCTCGTACGCTATGCCAGGCCATTGTGCATTAATTTTACGCCAATATTTGGGGCGACGTTTCCCACAGATCAGCATATATAAGAAGAGCAAAACAAGAAGGACCGGGGGCCGAGGTTATAAACTTGAGTATACTCCAGTCCGAGTCTATGCTCAAACTATTGAGATCGTACTACCCTGAGTTGTGCTCCTTTTCGGTGGTTATAAAATGTTTTGAGCACGTACTCAGCGGAGTACCAACTCAATGCATATTCCAACTCTTTAGCACGCTGTTGTGGAGCTCTTCTGTCAATGGAGGTAAAATGCACTACATTGACTGTGTCGGCTGCTTAGAGGCCATTTTGTTTGTCACTGATTAAATGTTTTGACCATTATAAACGTCTAATTTTCACAATCGAATTGAAAACGGTATCATTTGCAGTCAGATGCAGTCATCTGATTATTAAAACAACTCTGCAGTCCCGTTGAGTGCGGCCTTGAGCATGGTCTGAAGCTTGCTCAGGGTTCGTGCTCAGCTGAGCACAGAAAGCGTTCTCAATTTTTTTGTTTAACTTCGGTTTTCGAACACGGACTCCGGAGTCGACTCAGCTCAGCACGAAATATCAACTTGAGCATACTCAATGACTTTTATAACTTCGGCCCCACGTGTATCTTAGAGTCAAATGTCTCGACGTAGGGAGTAGAATCGATTATATTTTAGAATGTGACGCTATCCTCTCGAAAGCTGTGACGTCATGCAGAGGTCTGTCTTTCAAGGATCAAATTACCTCCCTTGCCAACATTTCTACTCTAAAAAACAACAAAGAAGTAGTAATTAGATCCTCAAGGTAGTCTAATCCACTTAAACATAAACGAAGAACTGTGTGACAACTCACAGTAGCCTGAATAAATGCAATTTGCCTGTTAACTGCATTCGGATAATCACGTTGTCCTTTGAGTGACAATCGCCGTAATTGCTATGAATTTTTGTATTGCTTTCCAG
Organism: Mopalia vespertina; assembly: GCA_030265115.1. NCBI lineage: Eukaryota > Metazoa > Mollusca > Polyplacophora > Chitonida > Mopaliidae > Mopalia > Mopalia vespertina. Next base: position 7,521 of record JAQQZZ010118321.1, on the reverse strand, counting down.
TAAAATGTTCTGGAAAAACGTGCCTAGATATCTGGATAATTCGTGAACCTATGTTTTTTTAAGGACAAAACTCAATCGCTTTGATTGATTGATTGGTGTTTTATGCCGTGCTGAAGGGTATTTCACTTATATGACGGCGGTGTAATCCGGCAACAATTGATACTAGCACAACGTGAAGCGTTTCAACAATATTGGAAGTTAATTTTCCTGCGGTGTCAAGTAAAGACAGCACTGCTACTCTTAAAACAAACTGCCCTTAGCCGGAGGGCTCGTTTTATATGTATTTTCGAGTTTTCGCAATATAGACACGGGGCAGAAATTTTGCCTGAACTCATTGCATTTTGAAATAAATCGGGAAGCTAATATCGCTATATGATGGGATGAGTTTAAAAGTGAGAAGGGTGTTATAATGCGTAAAACTTATCAATACGTAAAAGTGTCAATAGCTTCCTTTTTTTCAGTGAGAATGACAAAATTAATATTCCTCGTGCTTTTAAAATAATATGTTTCATACGACTACTTTGTACCATTTCAATCTCAGATTCAAAACTATGCTACAGTTGTATGTTTCGGCAAAAACTGATTATGCTACAGGTTAGGATTCGTCATACAGTAATGTGCAGTCTACTTTAAATATGAGGTTATTGTCAAGTTTCTGATCATCTACACCACCCCACCCCACCCCAACCCAACCCACCTTTCCACCGATACAGGCAAATGCACTCCCATTTTATTATACATTTGCAATGAACATTAGAAAAGTAGGCTACATTGGAGAAGATACAGCAGTCCAATGCACTGAGTGGCCCAAAGCCACAACAGTACAATGCGCTACATACTGGGATAAACTAAAGACACCATTGTGACAGTTCAACCGTTGTCAAGGTACGTGTGCATGGAAGTATTCACACGGATACAAAAAAAAAACATAGATTGTTTATACCTTTCTTGACAACAATCGAGGTCTTCTTGGTTCGAGAATAGTTGATCTCAAGCAGGGAAATGAAATGTTTCCGTATCAGACAGGATAATGACAGTCACACATGCATCACCACTAGCTAGTTGTTCCCAGCCTTTTACACCTAAGGCCGACAGAACCATCAAAACTAGTGGATCATGAAAATATATTTGAATTAGCATAATTTTTGGAAAGTGACGGTTATAATGCGGAAGTTCTAAAAATATCAATTCAATAAAAACTATACTGGCCACATTAGGCCTAATCATTAACATCTCTGACCAGTTATCGTGCTTTGAAGCAACCTCTAATTGTCAATGTCTAAAACATTCACATTAATAACTTTAACACAGACAAACTTCTACTCTTAAAATGTTTGTTACAGTCAATAACTATGGACTACAATGAAATTAGTGTCTAAATTAGATAACGGCGTCATACATAGACATTGAACTTTTTGCTAACTGTAACAGAAGTAATAAGGCATCACTGATTGGTATTTGTAATTAAACATCAAACAGATGATTTGTTACTCATGTATTATGTACTATACCTTGTTAGAACACATGCTACATGCAGGTGGTGTTAATGTATATATAATAAAGATTAAACACCGTGCTGGACATTTCAATGAAGTGTGCAGAACAGCAGACCATATTAAAGTCAGCCTCTAATGCTCTGTCTTGACCCCTTGTCAATTACTAGTAAATTGGTTCATCACCTGGCTACTCTACGGCATCGATCAGTTTCTATGGCAGCCTCGCTCTCAACGCGTCACACAGAGAAAACAAGCCGACACCATCCTCTGCGTGGGCGCATGCGTGGAATTGGATCGAAGATTTATTCTTCCACAATTTTATTGATTGCTTGCTCAAAGCTAACACAGTGTAGGAACGGTCAGCCATAGCACATAGACCCAACAAGAAACAGACCATAAGGTAAACTCATTTATTCTATTTTTCTAAATATTTATCTGTTTAAGACACATGTCTTGTTATGGATAGACTGACAAGAGTTAAACGCGTTGTGGATAAGAGAACACAACCACCTAACATTTGTCCTTAATACCCATAGAGAATAATTTAAAGCTGAATATGCCCGAGCCGAAACAGTTCTATCAGCGTGATGTCGGCGATAAGCAATCGATGCTGCTTATTCCAGCGACTAGATAGGCTGACATTTTATGATATATGTTGTTTTATGGGAATCAGCGCTAAAACTAAACCAGAGCGCAAACATGTCATTTGAAAGAGCACCATGTAGGTATATTCAGGCCGAATTATACATAGTGATGGGATTAAACTGCGCCTCTTTTTATACCATTAGGACAATTAAACGTCTGATAAAAAATATACGTATATTACATGAATTAAATATGGTAGCATATGGACTGTTTCTTGACGCCACAAAAATGAATCATGAATTAATGGAATAAATCGTATAGATAGTCATTGTCCAATTTTATTTTATGGAATCAGTTATGGTATTTTCAATACCTCTTTAGTCTTTTATCATAACAAATTCAAGGCATAGCTAACGTGGTGATCCTTTCATATTTTTATACATAAATTTCGGACAACCTATATTTTTACTTTAAACGTTAATGTGGATAACCTTTATTTATATCGGTTATTAATATGAACAAGAGAAAAATAGATTTAACAGCTTAGTTACAGATGGTGCAACTGAAGGAAAACAAAAATATTTTAAGCTAAATTGATCAGTAAATCAAGAACGCGCCTGTAATATCATATGCAAACATATCACCTGGAATTTAATTATTTTCCGACTGAATGTCTGAATAATGTTTACGGCCGTACTCAAGAGTTTTTCACGGTGTATCCATCAGTAATTGCCACACCAACACAACCATAAAATGAGAAGTATTTCGCTCCGTTCGAAATTTAATGTTCCTCTAGTGCTAAGTAAAGATGTATGTCTATACTTGACCCATACTGCCCTGAGCCTGGGGAATTTCGTTCCATGTGTTTGGTGCTGAACATATTATTGGATATTGACCATCATCAACAACATTATCAAGAACAAAATAAAAGCCCTCACCACTTTCCCTGAGAGAGAGTATATATTTGCTCAAATGAAAACGTTGTCTGTTTCGTGAGAGCCATTAGCTCCTTTCAGTTGTCCTGAATATCAAGGCGCGGTGTATCTGCTATTATTTAGAAACTCTGATGACGAAGATATTCAACGAAACCCACTCTTCTGTATACGTTTAACATGATACTCGAGATTACATCTGTATGAGTGACATGATATAGATGGTTAAGGAACAAATTACAGTATATTAATCCTTCAAGTCAGTTTTTACCACGAGCCCACCATTGTATGGATTTGGAAGATAGTTCCATAAACTACATTATATTCGGAGTCGCCCGTGGATATTGTTAATCTATATTTAGGATATAGCTTAACTTACACCCTAAATTAGGAGCATATGTTTCCTGGTCGGAATTCTGGGCGCTAAACATTATCGAATTGGAATCTCGGTTTAAGTGAAATATTTTTCCTCGCTCTGGATTTATAAAATTTACACTTTCTGTTTCAGTCTGTTCTAAAGTTAGCATTCAAATGTTAGAGACAAAATATAAACTGACAATGTTGGAGTGTGGTAAATTGTTTATAATACAGAGATTAACGTTGGGAACACAATGCGGTTTTTCAGTTGGATTACATTATATAAACGTATGTAGCACCATACCATTTATTGGATATTTCATGGGTGTCGCTGAAGATTAACAAGTACGTTTCATATGTGTTAAACCCCAATAAACCCTCTCTAGGCAGTTGATTATTGTGCCGTAACACACCAGTTATATTATCGCACAATAAATATGCCATTAAGAGTTGACTTAACAACTCTTGGGTGGAGGTTATAAAGTACTTGAGTGTGCTCAAGATGATATCTCATGCTCAGTCCGTGTTTTAAGGTTCTAAAAAAATTGATAACGTCTTTTGTGCTCACAAATTCTGAGCAAGGTTTAGTCCATGCTCTAGACCGTACTCAACGGAACAGCAAAATTGCTTTAAAAATTTGATGGCTGGAAATTAAGTTTTAAGAACCCGTTTCGATTCGATTTTGAAAATTAAACATTCATAAGTGTCAATACATTTTATCAGTGACAAACAAAAATCCCATCGAAACAGCCGAAACAAAATTAGCGTAGTGCATTTTTACATTGACCGAAGAGCTCCATAACATCGTGCTTAAAACATTTTATGACCACCGAATAGGCACATAACTCAGGGGAGCACTATCTCGAGAGTTTGAGCACAGACGCTGACTTGAGTATGCTCAAGTGTTTTTTTTTAAATAAAAATTCGGCTCCTGACGTCGTCTTCATGTGTATCTCGTAACGTTTTAGCAACGCCACAAAGCATTATTGTGTGTGACGCCAGTTAAAAGCAACAGTACCACGAGTACTGTTTTTCAAAATATTAAATTACTTCCCTTGCCAAACTTTCCCAGACTCCCGTTGTGGCATTATGTCGATGTGAAGACGTCATGTACATTGTAACAAGATGACGTTCCAGTACAGCGACTGTTGAAATGCAACGTTCTCTGGTGTTCGTGTCCAACAGTGTATATTTGTTTCATGCATTAAAACGTGTCCAGATTTTTACATGAAACCCACACAAGAGTGAAATAATAATCATATATCATTATGGTAAAAAAATATGGGAATTTATCGCCTCCTGCTTCTGAGTTTGTTAAGATATTTTGAACTGGAGTGATATGTGTCGTATGTTATCTCTCGTTAAATAGCCTTTGTGTCCCTTTGTTTAAAGCAATGGACCAGATTTTGAATTATAAGAATATACACATTAAAACGGAACACTTTCCAAGAACCAACGAAACATAGTAAATGTATATGGTGTTTTATTGTGTTTCTATTATTATACCTGTGTACCTTATACCACACAGTGCCTATTGATCTACATCGCACCTGTCAGTTGATTAACAACTGGCCGTGTTCTGCTGTACCTCAGTCTATCGGTAATTAGACCAACTCCACAAGGAGCCGATTAGGCTTTACATTTGTGTATCTTCGTAATATTGGAACTACTACACTGCATGCGCTTTGATTTTGTTTGTGTCAGGTGTGCTCAAATATGATGGTCACGATCACATATACTTATGTACTTATAGATTAATACAAGGAAATCGCTGACATTGTAGCTAATAGAAAAATCTATTACTATAAAAATCAGTTTCTTATAATGAAGTTTCTGAGAATTGTATTTTAAATATAGTGAATTTTATATAAAACACGAATAAGGTTGTTAGACTAAGCGCTATACAATTGACATACTAATGGCAATATTTTATTTTCAGTCCAGATACATAATATTAATGATTGTTATTAAATATTTAACAATCCATTTTGTACTTAGATGAACGGACCAGCTCGTTAAATTAGTCTATTTGATGGGACAACATTTTAGTACTTTGGGGACATAACATGTCGATGATTAGAGCTAAGGTACTAATTCCCTATTTGTAGTTACAGTTCGATATATATTGGTAGACTTCGTCATGATCCCGATTGCGTGGGATTTGTAATGCGGTTGCTTAGTAACCGTAATCAGAAGTACATTGACAGATGACCGGCCTTTGTGCTGCCACCTGCTCCAATGATTGAATGACCCGACAGCGACCGATGTGAAAACATTTCCCGGTTTGTAATATAACTTATTATCATCCTGTAATTAAAAGTGCGGATCTAAATTTAATCACGAGAATACACCATTTCATACGTTGTGTAAACCTAAGAAAAATCCATTTCCTATATGTTGTTTGAATATTGGTTATGACGTAGACATTTTTGTCACACTACTGCTACACCAATATATTAAGTTGGCAAACCTCCGAATGCATTTGAAGACATTACATAGGATATTCACCTTGTACGTGCCACTTACAAGAAAGATACAAGATACAAGAAACTTTATCTAAAGTCGGATATTTATACAAACAATTAACATAAGCCCTGATGAGCTTTTCTTCTGACATGCCACTTGCAAGTTTGTGTTTTGTAAGTAAACGTTTTATTGCATGAGGAATTATAACCAAAGCTTGAAAAGTATTCTTCGCCATTATATGTGTTTTGTTTTAAATATAGGTTCGGTTTGTTAATATCAAATTACATAATACAATTTTAAGTTTTTAATGTGAGAGAAATTGTATTTTATGTGAATATGAAAATATCAGAAGTGTTGTGTGTATTGTGTCAAACTACAGATTAAAAGGTATCTACCGGTTTCCAACTGTGTTACTCAAATGAAATAATACATTGTTTGTTTTTTTGAATGGGGTTTACATTGTATTTAAAGTTATTTTATTCACATGACGGCGTGCCAGCCCATTGGGTGAAGGATATCACCCTCAATGCTACTGGAAACCAACAAACGCAAGACAAGACTTTCACAGGGCGTAATATAAAGACATCGCAATCAGATCAACTTCATGTTGCCCCTTTACTCGGGGAGCACCAAGGCAACATGACGCTCCTTCCCATCCCTCCGCTGAAAGAATACACAGTACCATATCAATCGTGCTGGAGACGGGTGGCTGCTTCTGGTTACCCTTTTACCCTCTGATCTTATCCGGGCAACACTAATCAATCTGGTGTGGTGTCTAGTATGACAAAGTCGCATTTCTATAATAGTTCATCATTATGTTTGTAGTTCTGTATTCTACTTCAATATGTTAGTTGTCAGTGACACATGGTGGGCTCCAGCAACCATAAAAGACAGGAGCTCGTCATTTGTCGTAAGCGAAATAACTACATGTATAAGGACGGCATATATGTCAATACAATCAAACAATCCAATCTATAGAAACAAATACCCTTCCCAAAATCAACAACAGATACGAATGACCATGACCTAATAACTAACAGTAGCGCTTTGTAATCCAGCAAAACTACAAAATGGTTCCAATTAAACTATGGTATGAAGGAAGCTCCCCAAATTGGATCTTTCGGATATTTTTATATGTTGGCGTGGAATAAGATATTATTAATGCTGTCATGACTGGATACCGAAATAAATAAATGCTATATGAACTGACTGTATGTATGGAGTTACATTCATCCCAGTCTTAAACCCATTTGTTAATACAAATAATGGGACCACTGTCATAGACTCCCATATACACTAGTATCACATAGCACCTATCACACAGGCTGTAACACTCATTCTCTTTAACGGATATATTCATTGGTTATTCTCTAAATCTTTGAAATACCCGTTTGTAGTCTGATTTATTCCTTACCCATACCGAATATCGTGTTGGCTACATATTTAACAATACTTTATATACCATATAAATGGTTACCCATGACCCAACTCGAGATTAAAATATATTAAGAAAGGTGTCTCTGGGAATTAATCTAGAACATAGGACGATTTTAATTAATCTACATCTCAGTGCCAGTGTGATTGCTTTTTATAAATATATACATGTATACGGTAGAGTGTTGGGCCTGTAACCCAAGGTCCCGGGTTCGATTCCCGGTGGAGGCAAGCAAATTTTTCTCTCTTCA
>JAQQZZ010118310.1:0-14777 GCA_030265115.1 Mopalia vespertina | reverse complement strand
CCAAGATTTAATCAAATGTCAAAACTACCACAAAAAGTGTACATGCCACAAATTAAGCAAAACCTAATTACCGAGTTCCCACATACGAAGACACTGAAAAACCTTAAAGACAAAGTTGTAGGACAGGTCCTCAGCCCTACATAAAGTGCAGAGTGATTCAGGCGATCTACACACAGGGCTCTATATAATTTAGTACTGAATAACGTACATTTATTCTTTGTCAGTAATAAAATATAACTACATAAATAGTAGGGAGGTATAAAAAACGATACCTCCCTACTATATATGTAATAAACGATTAGTACTGGATAACGTTAAACCCTTCCTTGTTATGTAATAGCAAATGATAACCGAGCTACTCATTCTGTACTACTTACCTCATACCTTGTAAAAAGTGTCTGAAACATAGGTGGGATTAGAAGCAATAATCATTTAAGTTCCATTATGTTAAAACTCATATCCCCAATAGCTGAACATTTCCATCAACATCATGCCAATTGAAAAATTATTAATTCTTCCCTCTGAATAGCAAATCAAACAGAAACGTTTAGGATGAGTAGCTTGTTGTATTTAAACTCTTCAAACGTTGTAGCAACTGGGTTTCAATTGAGAACCGGGAAAAAAGTCTAAAAAGAAATAATTCATTTTGTATTCCAATATAACCAACCTATAACTCTGTTTGCTAGTCTCCTTATTAAGGAATATCACAAAGACCAATTGTAACATATAGGAGAAACGGAAATACATAAAGAACAACTGGTTAAGGCAAAACTTTCTTCCCCTGGATAAGACAGCCTGTAACTATATAATCCTCTTTATTGAATTTATTCTTTGGTTAATTTATATTTGTTTGAAATGCCAGTTTGCAGGTTGATTTATTCTCCATATTTAAATCTGTAATGTTTAAATGTTGTATTTACGTGGACCTTTTTGTGTCTGAAATAAAGAATTATTATTATTATTATTATTTTTAACCCATGCCGATCATCTTGTCTACTACATATTAATCACATTCTTTATATACCGGTACCATGAATATGATCATTATCTTCTCTCGAGATGTCTGTAGATTACCCATAACAACTCGTGATTAAAATCTATTTGTCTGGGAGTTTGTCTAGTAAATGAGATCATTCATCGATTTGAAATCATCGACATCCCTGTGTCAGTGTGATTTTTTAAAATATATATATCTTTATACTTGTCATAGATTTTTCGTACTTTCGTAAAAATATTGATAGTTATACAGGTTGATGAAATATTGACTTTAACAAATATATTTGCAGATAAAAATGAATACACATTGTCGGTACTAAAATGGTACAGCACTTTTTACAGCAGCACTCTTCATTAAATTGAACGAGAAATCGTCCAAAAAGACAGGCAAATTATCATGGCTGTCTGGTCAAGTAAGTCTGGAGTGACCGGCATATATGGGGACATTAAATGACACACCGCTTTGTTAGCACGTTTAATTGACATATCAACATATTTGTTTTAACTCTATACAAGATGATAAGCGAAACATGGTCTTTTTGGCGGTTCTAGATCCAGGTACAGTAATTATATAGCGTATGCAATACTGACGGTACAGCTTCATAAAAAAACGTCTTGCTGATTGAGATTTTTTTATCCAAACTACACAGAAAGTAAAATCTTTTCAAACGGAATCAACGTGAAAAACGTCTGTCGATATACCTAAAGTTTTTCATTTAATAGCTCTTATCTGCACTCATCAATTCTCGCCTGCATATATAGTCTAAATCTTTCCCTAGCAACCAGCTAGCGATGTTCTCTCGCCATCTTGTTGCCTAATTCCCATGTGCATTTGTTCGTTCACAACCATCTGGCATAAGGTAAAGTTCCAAAGTCAGAATCTGTGTCACCGACAAAGGACCATGGGAATCGGGTGCACCCAAAATCTCATACTACAGCGGAAAGGGCTATCAAGGCTGACCTATACTGATCACTGAGGGTAGACCTAAAATACAAAGTGTCGTTTGTCAATAGGTCTATAATATCATTAGAAATTTAGGTTAGCTGCAATTCTTTTTAACTGGAATGTTTGCTTCACGATTGAGCGTGTTATGTCACATAATTTATTTTTTCGTTCCAGTTAGTATTCTGTTACCATTCAGTCTGATAATAATCACAGAATATGATGAAGTATAGGGTGCCGCTGATGTTCTCGGTAATAAAAATCCGAGTTAATTTTACCATGGTCATGTAATTGATTTATGTGGTCAGCGTTTCCGTCAATGGCCTTGTGGTTGAGCGAATATCACACTGGTTCGCGAAAAGGAATATGTAACGGAAATAAACAGTACCGTGTTTACACCGGGATACCAGTCAAAATCGTGAGCCCAGCGGAAAATACATCTTGACAGAACGTGCCGGGGCATCGAACAGCACAGCGAATTAATATCTAGTTTTGTGCGCGAAGTCGAAAAAAGTCCCCCAAGTAATAAAACAGATCAATGAAAAGCCATCGACTACGATTGGAAATAATATTTGAAACGAACGGGTTAGATAAAAGTCCGATATAATGTTTGTTTACAATATTCTAACGACAATTTGTTTTGGTTCCATTTCATCTGATAGCAATGGCAATCAAGTATTGACGGCTTATAAGCCTATTAGTGGTTGCATCTAACCGGAGAGTTAACTTTCGTGTAAGTGACAAATTCAAGAGCCATTGCCAATACGGCTTACCCGAAAGCCCCAGTGACGAGAACTCCTATACAATATCAGATGTCGTAATATGTGGTGTTGCTGAATATTTTAAACTATTTATGTGAAATATTATCTGGAAAATGGAAAAGACGTATTCACTTTTGATTCACAAGGTATGTATATTTGTAATGTTGAGAAACAAAATTAAGCTTTTCTCCTCCGGGATTTGAACCCCGGACTCTGGGTGACAGGCCCAGCGTTCTAACCAACTGAGCGGTATAACTGCGTATAACTGCGAAGAGCATTCTGTACGGGTTCACTGACACAGGAACGCAAAATAATTTATCCCGAAATTTGTATATTTTTTTGTTTATATATTTTTAAAAGCAATCAAACTGGCACAGGGATGTAGATTAATTAAAATCGATGAATCATCTTATATTGTAGACAAAACTCTAAGAGACAAAGTTCTTAATATACCTTAATTTTGAGAGACGGAAATGACTTCTAACATGGTGTACAAAGTATTGTTAAATATGTAGCTAATATGATAATCGGTATGGATTAGGAATACTTCAGCCTACACATCAGTATTTCAGAGATAAAGAGATTAACCAATGAATATATCGATCCGTAAAAGAGAATGAGTGTTACAATCTGTATGATACACAGGGGAATTTCGCCTTAACCAGTAGGTCGTTTAGACTTTTGTTTCTCTTAAAAGCTATATAGACCCATTATAATGGGTCTTTGTGAGAGAGGAGTAGACATTTTAGGTACAAGATTTTGATATTCCTGTTAAAGGAGACCCCTTATACCTGAGTCCCCATAGAAACCCATTATATATATATTTGTTTAATATCATACCGACATTGTGGGCGCTTGAATGGGTATAGCCGCTACAGTCTCTGTGTCACTCGAATAAAATTGATGTATTGTGATGTCCTAATTAATAAAATCGTGTTTTGTCCCTAGTGCTTCTCATGCGTTTCGTCAGTGATGCAAGTGACGCCGGTCCTTGGATGATTCTACATCCGATTTGACTGGCACGCCGTCAAATAAATGAAATACGCCTACAAGTAAGGCTTAAACATCAATTAAAGGCAACCGAATCATCTCTTTTTTGGATGTCTGACCACAATTTGAAACATTGATTTTATTCCATTCTTTTTCCAATACTAATTTTGTTTGTCAAGTTATTGTTAAATTGCTTTATTAACAATTGTTAACAGCAGTTGGTTGAACATACAAAACTTTCTTGAAATCATAGGAATTTCATTTCTTTACAGTTATCATGTATATGTTACGCATCAGTATAATCTAAATGGATTCAAACCAGATAAACAGAGAGATAGTACCCAACAACAATAGTCGTTAGATAGTCTGGAGTAATATATAGTCTCAAAACATGATGTCCAAATATATATGGGTTCGTATACGAGTTATGGATGTACCGAGTAAATGAACATGTTAATGAAAGATGATTGTTGCAGTTTGGACCGTACACAATTTTAGACGGACTTAGCAAACATTTTTTTAAATTTTTTTTTAGCTTAATTTGAAGTAGTATAAATGTCCTTTACCCAGTTTTATATGTTCGGTGCAAACATATACGACCCAAGAAACTTTCGTATTCTTGGGTCGAGTCAAATTACTATTTGTCATCAAAAAGCCAACAGTACGACTAGTATGCACTCCCAAGCGTTAATTTATATTTCTGACCTATGCGTTATATAACTTATTTTTAATATTTGTATCCCCTAGGTGTTAATATGTATTATGGTGATGGTTACGTATCTGTCTACACCAGGAAACAGTAAGTTACAGGATTGGATATATATCCACATTATAGTATAAGTAATTCGGAAAAGTGTAATATCTCTGTTTTCCAATTACGTCCACGCGAACACAGCATTTTTTGCGCCATCTGAATTTAAATACACCGATATTATTCGTAAATTGTAATTGGAATTAAGCAATCATGTAAACGATATAATAAATAATTACCATACATATCTTTAATTGGTATGCTTGAATTTGGGAATTTGCCTGCATGGGTATAATCAGGCATTCATTACTACATGTACAACCTTTCTTGTAGGCCCTGTAGATCTACTTTGATTCATTTTGTTGGTCTTTGTTAATGCTTAATGTTCAATTTCGACCGTTTCAAAAATTACTGCACAACAGGTTTTCGTTTTTAGCCATAAAGAGCAAGTTGGTTTACAAACTGACTATGGAGCGAACATCTATTGCCGGTGCCATCTTGGAATGTAAGAAGAATGGGGGTTATTTGGCTCCGATGGACTCGCCCTTCACACCTCATCTTATCAGTGTTATGGCAGACCTGTATCGACAAAAGTACGTCTTTTAAAAATATAATGTCATGATTTATAATAATAAACTTTATGTACTCGGCTAGCTGCACTCGTTTATTATCACTGGGGGTGGGTGGGGTGGATCCCGTTAATCTGGAGTACAAAGTGAAAAGCAATCAACAATTTAACGGTTCCAGCAACGCGAAAGAGTATGCGCGAGTCTCAGATTTCATAATTTTAAGAACGTATCGATCCATTCAAGCTCGTGGAGTGTTATACAAATATAACGGGAAAACAACAAATCCTATATTAGTAAACTAACATGTTACCCAACTAAGCAAAGATGAACTGCTGCTATAACGAGGATAAATTTCAAGCCAAAGCATCTGCGTAGACAAAAAATTGCACCCGTCATATACCCGTCATATACTAGTATCGTCGAAACAGGCAGTACTAAACCCTGGTTTCTCTTCCTTTCTTTATAGAACGATTAGGCTAATTATTTATAATCAGAACCATTAGCGTCATACATTTTTGTCACTCTTGATTTATATCTGATTGTCCTCGTGAATTGATTTTTAAAGGCACTTTATACAACGGAAGGAAATTTTACAATAATACAATGTCCTTTATATGAATAAAATTGCATGATGCGACCCTTTGTTAATTGCGACTAAGGTAAATTATCACACCCCGCTTTAAATTTTGATTTTAAAGGATATCAATCATGTTGTTTGTCGCGAAGCTTTTTATGCAATCGATTAATTCAAAACACATGGACTGTATCCTAGCATTTTCTGTCCAGTTTGATGTGCGCTTTTTTCTATATTGTTTTATCTCATTGGAGACATCCTTAGAAACCATTGTATTTCTTCCATTTTTGTTTGGCGTCGTAGTCAAGGGTATTTCACTTGTTTGGCGACTTCGTATGGCCGTGTTCGGTGAGAAACCGTAAAAAAAAAATAACACCCCAGAAACTACCACGTCATATCCGCAGTCACCGTAAAACTTCCAGTGTACGCATCGCGTGGAAAGGCGGCCCGAAATTCAAAAGCTCTATATTGGATAACGCTAAATAGTAATTAAAATCCCTGCATGGCCGCAAAACCGTTGTGGCAATCGATTTTACATCGCGAGATTATCGTTGCTGGGGTATCATCACTACACTCCAGGACTTCCCGAGTGCCACAGGGCATGTTAGTCTCGTTCTTTTCTAACTGACTCCCGGGTCCTTCGTTCACCCTCTGTCGCTATGTTTTGAATACCACTCGTTTGTGTTGTGGTTGGGTACAGCCGTTGGACTGGAAACGATAATTGGCATTTTTTAAAAACTTTCCGTTCATGCTAGAACTAGAACGAATACAGGGTGTACCCGGAAGTAGAGTGAAATACGTGAAATATCGGAGATCTTACATGCCCTAATCAAACATCGTCCACGAGTAGTCCTCTCAACCATTTATGGTAAATAGTCTGGGTCTAGATGGCTTTGGAAGGCTGTACGAATACGGCCTAGATAATATATGCTTCTTCAGGTAGAATTTAGGCTTACAAGAAAACCGAAAATAGCATTGTTATTCGTTTCAGAAAACTTGAGGCGCAACACAAATTAACGGTTGGGATTCGATGGATTCCAGAGGAAAATAATTGGACATGGATACACGATGATTCGGTGGTTCCTGAAGAGATAGTGAATTATTGGCAGTTACCAAAAACTCCATCTCAAAATTTCTGCACATGTCTCTGGCTCGGTGCGAATAAAACGTGGACTGTGGGTCCCTTTTCCTGCGGGCCTGAGCACAGAGCTATCTGTAGATACGACAAAGGTTAGTCCGAAAAGATATTAACGTATGGTTATTAAATGTAGGCAAAATAGGCTTCATATTTGTTTCTTAACGTATAAACAGGAGCCTTACAAATCAAAATATATCAAGAATCAAGTATATACATGAGCAGGATGAGAGCTTCATCGGGAAACTCATCTTTCCATGGTAGACGCAAATGCCTACAATAGAAGACTGCCCTCCAATTCTTGTCTCAATTGCTTACTACGGGATGTTGGGAGGGACCTCCCTTTTGCCCTGGTGTTCTATGAACTGAAGGGCAACAAGAAGCCGACATTTTGTGGCCTCGTTGTGGCGTTTTTTTATATTTTATATATTGTCCTATTTTGTCTGTGTATGTTGACAATGGCGCCGGGGTGGTTCTCCTTATATATTAATTGAGCTGGCACGCCGTCATATGAATTGGCTGTGGTTCTTTAGGCAAGACATTCCCATGAGGCGGTGCTACAGTCGAGGAATGTTTTTAGTTTGTTTTGCAGGTTAAGAAGTTAGGAAAGGAATTAAGAGAGGGCGACGATCTTCTGTTTCGTCTTGCGTTGGGACGATGACAATAACTCACCTTGTGTTGATCGTCTTAATTGGTCTAACCTCAGTTTAAAAGGACTAAAGTTTTTTTTATTTCGTATCCAAATCACACATTCTTTGGACTGATTATTGTTTGCAGTGTTATATAGCACCGGTGTCCCATTTCATAGCATTGACGTTGCAGATACAATTTAGGTAGTATTTAATAGATACTGTGTGGCGAATTCCATCCTAGTATGTTCGATCCTGGGATCAACGCCAGAAACACAAGAAGGGTTGTTTCACCTGTAGCTTGTACTCACGCGTGTTGTTAGGTGTTAATTCTGTGTTATAAATTCTCAGGTGCTTGTTCTTATACCAAGTGTCCCGGGAACGCTTTGTTGCCATTGGACCCCAACAAAGGGCTGACCCAGAGTGCCAACCGTACAGCGCAGGGATGTGAGGACACTTGCAGTGGATATGTGTCGACAAACATGTCCTGTGTGGGATACAGTTACAATACAATCACCTCGGAGTGTGTTTTACAACTATCTAGTATTTGGCCCATATGGACGTCAAGCAATCTCCAGGCCGATTTCATGTGGGAAGCCACCATCGTCAACTGCTTAGGTAAGTATGCTTTGTATTAAGGGGATCTTATAATAAAATAAAATGTGCACTAATTTCAATATCTGGGTTAAGATATATTCAGTCAAAGCTTTAGATGAAACTGAATGTATAAAACACTCAATTTATTCTTGTCGTGCCCCCCCCCCCCCCCAAAGTCTGATCTAAAGGCACATTCCACGGTTTTGTAGTTACCACTTTTGGTGATTACCCTACAAAATGGCAACTTGAGAATGCCCCTCCTTAAGATGCTTTCTCACATTGCCATTTGTCATTACAACTTTAGGGGATTCTCCTAATATGAATCAAAATACCGCAGACAATGGGTGTCCCCTTTCGTCGTTGCTACAGCTCGTATCGTGAGAAGGCACCTTTAGCAGATTTTGGAGATGTGTGAGCGACTTCATGATTGTAAGTTTGATTGGGGTTTAACGTCTTTCTCAAGGGTATTTCACTTACATGACGATGGATTGTCCACTTCACATGATTCCTTGCCTTTTCACGGTGGCAAACCAGGAGGAAACCTCGTAAAAACCACTCCCTTGCTTGTCGGAGCCACATCGTGTGACTCCCTTATAGACCTGATAGTCGACCGTGAACGGTACATCGAAGTAAGATAAGTAGGCGCACACGCTAACAACTAAGTCACGGCCGAGGGGTTTGAATTTTCGAAGCCCCATTATCAATACGGTATGGTCTATAATAAAGACAGTCGATAAAGTTGTCGTAGAAGTTATTTAGGACGAATCCACCACTACCGAATAGATCCATGCTGCATGACAATGTTTGAAAAAAAGCCACAACAAAAGGTTGCTCCACGGTGATAACAGAGACAAGAAATAAGTTCCTATCGACAGCTCTGGAAGATTGGTGTAGTCTCACGACGCATACAGTCCCACGACGCATACAAAAAAATCCATATGCGTCGTGAGACTGGCCTTGGGTATAAACTGAATATTAAACCGAATTGTAACAGTGCGAAGCAGCAGGAGTTCTTCACAGGCTTTACTCACAAAAGACATTTACAACAGAAATGATGTCAAAATTCGAATCACATAGCATTAGAAATACATAAACACAGAAAGTATACATATCAACATAGAATTAGAAATACGTCAACAGAAATTAAATTGAAATTAAGCAGACTAAGACAACAGCATCAACGTATTCCATAGATGCTTTCTTCGCGGATAAAAGTTATCTTTTCAATATAGCTACGTGTAGTCTGGCATTGATATCTCTATATCGGCGGCGTTTGGTTGGCTGAGCAGCTCCAGCTTCTAATTAAAGCATCTTCACTTCGCTTGCGGCCTGTTCTGTTTGGAACATGATCTCAAATATGTTTGGATGGGCACCTACGCTGGCTGCATTCGTTGGATGTGTATGGTAGGGCTGGTGGCATGTCAGGACATCTCGTTCAGTGGTAACACGGACAGTGCAACCATTTTTAGTACATACCCAAAACGACTTTTCGTCCTTTTTTCTGTTTATACGATACTTTTAACATAGACTGGAATGCGTCTCATATTTATATCACATTGTTAGCATTAATCATGATGAAATTTAGTATAATGACAAATAGTAGATCCACGCTTCACTTAATCAACTCCGCCTGATTAATCCCAGCCAGGGAGAGGTGTGAATGATGAGTTCTCACATCCACCTGCGTCGGAAGAGTATGCGTAGTGGGATTGTATGCGTCGTGGGTATAAACCGGAAGAAGATGAGTTGGTCTACGAAGGGCCACGTATGTCGTATGTGACATCATTAATTAGCGTCAATATCACCTGTTGTACCTGTAGAAGACCGCGCTTTCAAATAAGATATGACCACCCTTGGACATATTTGGCGATTCCCATTGCTTCCAACAGATACTTCTTATTGTGATTAGGATAATCACCCAGATTTTTCCCTTTTGCTGTTATTTTTCAGAGATAATGTATGTTGCACAAGTGAAACCCTTGAAGGAATATTTGGTATATCCTTTAGAAAATACAAAACTCTGCAAGACACCCCAAGGTACTGAACATTCATTTGTAGTCCTATGTCTTTCATTAAGCAGAGTGATTTAAAATCTGTTTTAGGTTTACTTTCTGCTGATTTAATCCTGTCACTTATTTTAGGTTTACTTTCTGCTCGTTTAATCCTGTCACGAAGTCCTTATCCCGATAGCTTCAAGTGTAAGATTAAAGTCGTTTTATTAGAGGACAACTTGGTCGAACAAAATTGAATTCTAACAAAAATGGATTATTTGTTCAGTTTGAGTTAATTCCTAGGAGCAAACTATATAGATTTTGAAGAAGATTGTAGGACCTTGTGTAATATAATGTAAACACCAGTCTTTATATTATTTGCAGTTGTACCAGAGGAAAGAGAAGTCTTGGTGAGTCTTTTAAAATACAACTTTAAGGTGAAGATTCTTTTGATATCTCTGGTCACATAATGATGTATTTGTAATGGAAATTGTAGTATAACTTTGTCTTTGATAAAACAGACTCCGTTTCGATCAGTTTCAGTGTTTCGGATCACATTTGCTTAAGTGTCACAATTTGTGCAATGTATTCTCTTAACATTCGGATCTTCTATGTTCTTATGATTCGTTGTAGATAACCGTCACTGAGATTGGCTCCAACACCGGAGATGGAAGCTTCGAGTACAGTGATACTGAAAATCCAGCTGCTACGTCTCCTGCCCTCGTATCTGATTGGATTACAACAGGAACTTCAAGGGTGTCTGAATCCAACACTGAAAAGATGGTTCCGCATCAAGCCGCGTATACATCCCGCATTGTATCGGAAACGTCTTTAGCATATACAACTACCACTCGCGTAACGGAAGCTGTCGTTGAAAAAACCACTACGGCACACATCGTTGATGTAAATACCAGTTACCAGTCGGTGACCACGCCCGATTACATCGCTGAAAAAAGTTCTGAAACTCCATCGGTATTTACTGTGTCTGCCGTATCTTCCGAAGAGGAAATTGAAACTACTGTTTCGGAAGCTAACGACAACGAATGTTTTTGCATGTGCGGAAAGGGAGATAATTTGACAAAGGAAGAAAAGGAAGCCTGGACAGCAGAACTAGTCGGAAATTTGACAATAGACGTGAAAAAGACTGGCTGCTATATTCGCCGAAAAATTAGTATCGATGATCCTCGACCCTCGGCTCAAGGGTGTGGATATGTTGCAATTTCAATCCTCTCCACTGTGCTGGGGATCCTCGTGTGCATGGATTCCACTACAATGTGCGCGACGTTTAGTGCCAGAAGATGTCGCAACTTTTAATAGGTGTCCCACACAGCATTCACTGAAAGACTGAGACACAACGTCACGTGCATATAATCTGATAACCATTCGATGACCTCAGGTCAGATGGTCAATTCATCTTACCGTAAATCTAGTTCAGTCAAACATTGCTAATTGATGATTAGGGCAGGGTTAAGGCATTGTGGTATTATCTAAATAACAACAGAACTAGGGAATGAGGGATTTAGGTTTTAAAAATCTGCAAGTCCTCCAAGGATATGTGATCTTTTCTTTCATGTTATATTTTGATTTTATGTGCAATGTATTTTTTAAAAATCTTGTATGAACAGCGTTTTTTAATTGTAGATTTTAAATCGTAAACCTTTAATTCGGACTGTTCGAAGAGACGAAATTTATATGAATTTTCATGTTCTGGAGTTATGTTTATTATTGAAGAATCATATTAAACTTTAACTGGGTAGGGCCCAATGCATGTTCAGCTTGACCCCCTCCCCCTTTCCAGGTTTACAGGCTGCGGGGGAAATTCTCCTGAGGTACATTTTATACTGTTCTTGTACCTAAAATAAATTGCCAAACTACTATACACTCTTAGAAATAATGGCTTTTTGAGGGTTCTTCGCAAAAGAGTATGGTTCAGAACCCATTGCAACAAAAACGGTTCTTTGATATAAGAAGAAAGGGAGAAATACTTGGAACAGTTGCTGTGAAGGTTCCATACAGAATCATAAAGGGTTCCACCATAGCCATAACTAAAGAACTTTAAAGGGTTCCATTAGAGCCATATTTTTCTAAGAGTGTATGGTTGGTCATCATGCATTCTATTAAGTGTTGCTTCAAAATATAATAATGTCCAATTGACCGACGAATTTCTCTCAGTTCACGAAGAACTACGTGGCTGAAACAGATGTAATCATTCTATCCGACACCCTTCCTAGCGCTGGTGTATTTTAAGCTCTTGGGAACTTATCATAAATTAAGTCACTTTCTGATATTCAGCTTTCTTTTCATAATATTACCGGAAAATTATAGATACTTGAATAAAACACAAACTACTGAGCTACTTCACGTAATTATGTACATATACGAGCTTTCGGCCCACATACCGAAGCCTTTTTCCTGTGGGTCGAAAGCTCGTATAACTGAATGATTACGCGGAGTAGCTCAGGAGTTTAATTCAATCCACCTATGAGTATTAAATATATAGTTATATATTTCTAAACAGTAATCACACTGGCACAGGGATGTAGATGAATTAAAATCGATGAATAATCTTATGTTCTAGAGAAACAATATAATATAGATATTCTGTTAGGCGCCAGCAAGCTAATCTGATTAAAAGTACTGAATTTTCCGGTTTAGATGTGTCGCCACTGCTATCCAAATTTAATGAAGATTTAATAAATAACTGAACAATTTAAAATTTGAAAAGAATTAAAAGCAATTGAAAAGTCTAAATGAAAATAAAGTGCAACGCTTAAGTCGCGACACCAATATACTTGTTGGAGGTAATTCTGAAACGAAAGGTATCAATTATTCAATGCACTATTAAAAATGATGTCCAAATTTGGTCGGATGTACAAAGTAAGGAATTCTTATCGTGTATACAGCCCTAATGAAGGCTACAACAGACAAAAACTTGTTAGATTTGTTTACCAACCCGAAGTTGGGAAGAAGTGATAATCAGTAATTAAATGTGAACAAAAGAATTGGTCAGTAGTCGTAACCTTATTTCTGATGAAAGACACCTTAAAACCCAACTACAACAGAACATGGCCAAAGACTTCTGTGAAGGTAAAGTGTCCTACACACTAAGTGATCATACTTCCTCAGTAGAGGTTGCAAGTTGAAATCCCACACTTGTTCAAATCTTTTAAGTCAATTATTGCTAAATCACATGAAGTCGATATACTGACCTGTCCCCTGTGACTCTTATAAATACCACATCTGTTAAATTGGAGCCCTCTAGCTAACGACAGTATGCTTGGGGTATATTTATGCTGTCAGCTATGAAGGAACTTTAATTTTCCAACAGAGTGTTTATATACACTGTACGTTATGGCTATGTTGTTGTTAACGCTTTGGAAATAGACCGCCGTCATATAAGTGAAATACCCTTAAGTAAGGCGTTAAACGCTATTCAATGAATTAATCAACCTATCCCATTTGATTTAATCGATTGTCTGTAGTTCAGTCCCATGTAGTTTAACGATGCCATTAACAGTTAATAGAATACTGATGAAAGCTGTAGGGCGATACTGATTGATTGATTGATTGATTAGTTGATTGATTGATTGGTGTTTTACGCCGTGTTTAATGTTATTTCACTCATTTGACGGCGTTGTATTCCAACAATAATTGACACTAGCACAGCCAAGATGTGAAGCGTTTCCATAATGCTGGAAAGGGAATTTTCGACCAGTGCTAAGTAAAGACAGCATTGCTACATTTCAAACAAACTGCCCTTAGCCAGAGGGCAGGCCGATATTGGAGTTAAATCAACTGTTGTCATATCAAACAAAGATAGGTTTTCATGTTGAAATTATTTCACTAAATTCCAAGAGCAAAACCAGCTGTCAATAAATGCCTCAGCAAAAGCTATTAAGCAGTTGATAGTTTTCTCGGCGACAAGGTTGTTGGATTGGTGTTTAACGCCGTGCTTCATGGTATCGGCGACAAGGATTTAGGAAACAAGGTGAGTCACGATGTGAAACTCTACGGAGCATGCGCAGTCATCAGCCTTACCTCGGAGAGATGGCTAAGGTAACAATTTCAGTGTTATTAGCTTCACTCTTGGTTCAAGTTTGAAGCAGAGCAGAATTACGACCTATACATGGATATAAATCCTACTTTGTATTCAAAATCAACATAAAATATGGGCATGTCCGTCAAGCAGGACAAAACGTGAACTCTTAGTTCTGAGTTAGGGTCACTACTATACCTAACCTTTAAACTAAACCTAATACTACAACTAACCCTAAACCTAACACTTACCATAAACATAATACTTACACGATGTAAGTCCCTTGTATCGGAGACGGTTGCTCTGGCCAACCGCTTCGATGCCTTGGAAGGGATGGAGGTGGAAATCTGGTTTTCTCCCTCTACATATCGTTCACGTCCACCTAGTCGAGGGCGGCCCAATGGCGAACACCCTCGTTTAAAATCCAATATAACACATCGTGCTGGTGGCTCGCCAAAACGGAAAATTAAACATTGGCATTGGTAAATGACTATAACAGACACAGTTTTAAACACAATATTTACAATTTTTAGATACAAGATGAAATATTTGATATATTGACATATTTACAATTTTTAACACTTATAAATGTTACCTCTATGAAGGACTTGTTTGACAACATTGCTAGCGATGTTGTCATCAAGTTCCTTGAACTGATCAAAGTGTATCATAAAATTAATTTTTTTATGAATGACTGTAAATGACTTTAACTGACTGTTTTAAACACATCTGTTTTTTTTTTTTTTACAATTTTTAGATCCGAATTGGAACTATTTAATATGTTGACATATTTAAATTTTTTAAC
>JAQQZZ010118299.1:0-14779 GCA_030265115.1 Mopalia vespertina | reverse complement strand
GTTGTATTTCACAAGGTTTCACAACAAATATGGCTGACATTGCATATCGCACCAAAATGGTGATAAACACCATAACTCTTAGGCTTTTTGAAGAAAAAAAATAGTTCTTAAACAAAAGTAGCACAGGTGATTTGACTGGAATAATGAGCATATTTTTTCAAAAGAAGCCTCTAATGGTGGACCTGCTAGCTACTCAGCTTGTTTACCTAGCTTTGTGATTATACAGTTATTTTATGTCTGTGGATGTGGCTTCAACAATAAGGCCAATGTGATAGTCGACAGGAGATAAGTTGTTTGTTTGATGTTTTTTTTTGTAATCCACTCATTTGTGATGTGCCAGCTGAATGATTGAACAAAACTTTCCTCGACATCACTGGCAACAAACAATGACAATCATAAGATGCAATATTAAGTCCCCACAAACAGATCAGAGTCATTTTACACCTTAGCTCAGAGCACCTGGGCAAAAGTAAGATTTCTCTAACCGGCTGCCACAGTTGAAATGAGATGATGAAGATGAATTGATTGGAGTTTTACACCCTGATTAATATGATGCTATCTAGCTGAAAACCGTCTATCTCAGACTCATTTTTTGGTGGTCTTTAAAAAGCTTAAAAAGGACTTATTGTTATTGACTAAAAAAAACAACATAATCTTATTCTGTTGATACAAAAACAAAAAAACACAGGAGGGGACTGGGACTCCCATTACTCCATCACAAGGAATTCCATATCAATGTTGGAGTTAAGGAGAAACAAGCTAAAACAGTCACTATATCCATGGCAACTACGCTTTAATCATGCAAGTACATGTAGTTAAATCTTACCATTATTCAACCAGAAATTTGGATTGGAATGACCCCATTTTAAATAGAAATGTAGTTTAGTGTAAGACCAATGTGTTTCTAATATGTGAAAACCCTGCCTTTAAAGGTATTTTTTTTATTGTGTTCATTTCATCTGTTATAATATTATTATTACGTATCATAATAATGCCATGGAAATCAGAAATTTGGATTGGAATGACCCCATTTTAAATAGGAATGTAGTTTAGTGTAAAAACAAAGGGTTTCCAAAATTTGAAAACCCTGTGTTAAGTGGTATTGTTTTTATCTTGTTCACGCCCTCTTTACAAACAGACAGAAAATTTATTTGGAATAACCCCATTTTTTAATAGGCATATAGTTTAGTGTAAGACCAATGTGTTTCCAAAATTTGAAAACCCTGCGTAGAGTGGTATTGTTTTTATCTTGTTATGTTGCCATGGAAACAAGAACTTTGATTGCAATGGCTCCATTTTAAATAGCAATGTAGTTAACTTTAGTGTAAGAACAATGGGTTTCCAAAATTTGAAAACCCTGTGTTAAGTGGTTTTTATCTTGTTCATGCCCTCTTTACAAACAGACAGAAAATGTAATTGGAATAACCCTATTTGTAATAGGAATGTCTGTTTCCAGAAAGAAAAAACAGGTATAAAATTTAAATGTTTTATGTCCATTATCCCGCAAAAGTAAAATCAGCGAATCACAAGAACCTATCTTTAGGACATATTTATATTGCTAAATTATGAAAGTTACTATTTTGAACATTCGATTGCAGTACAATTAAGAAATGATTGTTGACACCAACTCCAGTATGTTTTCACAAAATAAAGCAAAACAAAAATGCTTGTATAAAAGTTTATTGAAACACCTAATATAGTTTGCAATTATTGTCAGATGTCCACAATACATGTACATGTCCTCAGTAAATTGAAAATAAAATGCAAAATCAATATTTAAATAGTAAACGTTCAGGTCAGAAACTCATTATATATCAATGGATTGGAAAAATATCATTCATTGTTGGATAAAAGAATTTCGCTGGCACAAGCTAATGCTGGCTTGACTCCGCTACTGCACAAGTAGGGTACTGGCTACTCTCATTAATCATCCGAAATACAGAAATTCTTTCTTTCTTTCCTCTGATAAAAGCATGTCCATTTCTGGAGGGTTGGCAGAACTGGGTTTACTTTACAACATCCACCTAAAATCTTGTATAAGTTGTTTCTAGCCTTAATCTTCACACATACATGCCCTTTGATTGGTTAACTGCAGTCTGGCCCCAAATCACCTGACCGTATTTACCATGTTTGCAGTAACCCTGTTCTGCCAATCCTCAACACAACCAGCGATTAAAGTCAGCTGTTAACAAGAGAAGGGTTTGTATGATTAGTTGCTCATCAGTGACTGTAGGTATTGGTTTAAAAAAATAAAGGCACTACAAAAACGGAAACTGATGAGTATAATGTTCTTTGTTAACCTTTTAAACCAATGCATTACAATGTTGGACATTTTCGAATAAGAATTGAAAATTAGATCGTCAAAATAAAATGTTCTGTCATAGATTAAGTGGGGTAAGGTTATTTCACTCATCTGACAGCATAGCAACCCAATGGGTGTAGGAAACCATCTTAGACGGGACACTCATAAGACATAAAACAAAGATGTAACAACAGATCAAATTCGTTTTCCTACTTCCATCCAAGAGTACCATAAATCACCATTCAACTACCTGTAGGGTTTGACAGTCCCCGTCAGATATTGATAATTTGATAAATCAATATTTATTCCTGAAATTTACTACTATGCATTTAAAATTTTGAACATTGCACATAGTATCACAATACCATAATCCATTATGACAACCTATATGATAAATAAACAACATATCCTCAAATAAATATACATGTAGTCCCTTCAATAGTGTATATAGGTTATTTATCTATTGGACATGTGACAAATAGTAGAATTAAAAAAAAAAAAAAATTGCATCTTACTTCCTGAATTGCAAAGAAAAAATTCTAAGAAAATTCAGTTTCTGTAGAAAATTTTGTATTACTCTTTGTTGTGAAAAGAAAAATAACTAGTTAAGTTTACAACCAAGATAATCACAAAACAAGTTAAAATGTCACAATTATACATAGCAATGAAATTTAAAGAGCAAGAAACCAATGTAAATCTGTTTAATGTTGTCACTTTATAGTTTAGAGGCCACCAATTCAAAACTGAAGCACTTGCCAGCACAGTCTTATATAATTTAATAATATAGTCGACTCCTTTAAAATTTGATTTGAATCAATTTATCAATGTCCAAATAATAAATAAAATAAAAACGTTGAAAATGAATTAATCATGACAATGGATTTCAATCCATTTATAAATGTCCAAATAATAAATAAAACATTGAAAATTAATTTATTATGACACTGTACACCTCATTGTGGTAAAACAAATATAGTAAACTCCCACAAAACCCACAATACTAAATGTAATTCAGACAAATAATCTTTAAAGCATAAAATGGAATGTATAAATCACTTAATATTTAAATGTTAAACTGAAGATCTTGGTAACAAAAATGATCACCATCGAAATAAAGCTAAGAATAAAATAGTCTGTTTTTGTAGAACTGATTAAAGTTCATGTTTTTAAAACATACATGACATGTACACCAAATGGTATATACATTTTAATATTTGTAAAGTCAAAGAAATAAAAGTTACGCTTCAAAGATTAAGTAAAATAAACTTAACTTAGACATGATTTTCCTGCAACAACAGCTTTCTCTCTTCTGAAGACTTGAAAAAGCAGCTACACAGTTACTATTTAAATAGTTTAATATATTTCTAAATATTTTAATATATGAATGTTAAACAGCAAATTCAAATCTTTTACACATAACAGGTTGAGATTGTGAGTCAATGATGTCAGGCTATAGCATATATACACATAAATAGTCGTACCATGTTCGACAAAATAGATAATTTTTACTCAAACGCTGGAATACTGGTAGCCATATACTACTGTACAGGAATATTGCGAAGGACATCCAGCTCCATATCCCCCAGGTGTGACAGAATATACATGTCCTGAATTTAACTGGGCATCAAACTCACAACCGATCAGAATCAAAATCATCAATGAATACCCTTCAATTACCTTTATCTTTCAGTGTCAATAGAAGGCCTGAGGTATTATTGGATCCTTTGTTTATGATTGAATGGCAAGTTTATCACATAACATATAACAAAAGGCCTAATTCTAAAACCAACGATTTTAAATTTTGTACCGTGCAAGCATGTGATATTTGTTTCAAACCTCCACGTGTAATAATACAGCTTTCCCACGCTCTGATTGGTCACTTTCTGACATTTGATACAATTCAACCAATGAAATGCTTCAATCTACAGACTATTTTGCAAATGGCAAAGTCTGTACTTTTCAAAACAACCATGGCTGACCTGCAGTTTGGTGATCATAGCTCAAGCTTATTACAATAATGAACCTTTGGCATCAGCTGACGTGTTCGTGTCATATAATCATCATCTGATCGATGACAGGAGATTTAACACCTCTCTCCTCTAGGAGTTATCACCTTGTCATTACCAAGTTTTGTGATTGGTCATTACAGACAAACCAATTAGTCAGATTAACATGCCAGAACATAATCCCAGGGATCTAATTTAACTCTGGAATTACTAAGGTTGGTGTAAATCAAAAGAATCTAGTTACTACCACATGGACTCATTTGTTTCTGTTCCTAACAGTATTTTTGAAAACTCTTATGGATCTATTAATAATCTAGAATTTCAAATGTTTACACTCGAGGAAACAAACAAACAAACGCGTATTCATGTTTTGGCAATGAGAAAAAAATACTATATCAACTCTTTAAAATCAATTCAGATTTACAATTTACAAAATGATCATACCATGAATACTTGATACAAGTGAGTCATTGTATAAAATGACAAATCAATGAATAACTATTCATTCAAAATAAAAGGCCAAGGTAACAGCTTTCAGAATCTGGACAAAGCCAGATCATGTCTGTAAACACTTTTAGCAACGATGACATGAAACTCTTGATCTAAAGGGAAGGGGATTCAGAAGTTCACTTATGTCTCATCTCATGTTCTAGATAAACTCCCAGAGACAAATTTCTAAATAAATCCTAATCTCTAGTTGTTATGGGTTACCTACAGCTATCTTAATAGAAGGTAATAATCATGTACATGGTATATAAAGAATGTGATTAGTAAAGAGGATAGTTGATCTGGGTTACGAATAAATCAACCTGCAAACTGGCATTTCAGAGTAATAACCAATGAATATATCCGCTAAAGAAAATGAGAGTTGCAAGCTGTCTGGATCCCGAGGGAATAATATAGATGTTTTATAAAAACTTAATTATTGGACAGATATGGATTTGTAGCAATATTAAAATGTACAAGTAATACGATATGCATCAAATTCTGCTTCACGTCCTGCATTATAATTTGACAATAACATGAACATACATTACGCATAAACAATTAAATTTCAGATGTAATAAAGATTCTATCTACTCAACTTTTCTAAATCTGATTGTAGCCTTTATGATTAATGCAAGCCGTAATACCCCAAAATCAGTACCAAATTTAGTGAAATAAAGCAAAATAAAAATCACTGACAAAACTCTAAATTCTCAAAAGTGAATTCTCTATCTATCAATAATCACTTATTCAGTAACATACAACAAAATAAAAACTGTTGTGAAAACTCACAATTGATCATATACCAAACTAAGAATGTGGCACTCAAGACGTGGTTTATCAGGATAATGTGAGCAATTTTACAGTGCTAAAGGCATGTAACAAATCTGTAAAATGATGCTCTTTACATGTAGCTTCCCATTAACCCCCCCCTCTCAATATTATGACAACATAGAGTATCTATCACCAAGTGGAATGTACCCAGAGATCAAGATCACCACAAACACTGGATAAATAAATTAGATATGTTTTGACTCTATTTACATTGTAATCAGTTCAAAGAGAATCAAAATCGGTAAATTCAGAATTGTCCAGCAAATTGGATTGGTCCTCTTTTTTAGGCTGCAGGATGCTTTTTAATGACTTAAATTGAACATTTGGTGAGCCATTGCGCTCCTTAAATGGAGATGCCTTAGTAATAGCAGGGGTGTCTCGAACAATTTCTCGGAAAGTTGGTTCAGATTCCAGGAGTCCTGTTGAGAAACAAAGAGGTTACTGTTAAATAAATGGTAAACTATTTCAGGCATTGGACACAGGGACAAAATGTACGGTCTCTAAACCTTTAAGAGTAGTCTTTGTGATATACAACAAGGAGCTTGCAACAAATCAAATTGTTCAAAGTTACAGTGTACATGGCTACATTTTGCTCCTTAGCTCTGAGAGCACTTTCGATCTGCTGCCGTGTCTCAGTTGTTTATGTGTCAGGTTTACTACCGATCCTCTGTCAATGCACCACTAGGTATGAGTTCCAGTGGATTGATTGATTGGTGTTTTACGCCATGCTAAAGGACAGTATGTTGTCATATAAGTGAAATTCCCTTGATTATGACTTTAAACCCTAAGCAGACACATATTTGACCAAACTTGATAAAACACATCCCAAAGTAATGTTCAGAGAGAAATCAGTTTAAACAATCTTTTAAAAAAATTTTGCTGTTGTTATACATGTATTTAGTTTCATAGTAATTGAAAACAAGAAAACCCAAACTTCTCATAGCTCATGAAGATTCAATGAGCCCTTATATTTGGTTCCAAATGTTTGCTTGTCTGATTGGGTTTAACTATCGTA
This sequence comes from Mopalia vespertina, assembly GCA_030265115.1. Taxonomy (NCBI): domain Eukaryota; kingdom Metazoa; phylum Mollusca; class Polyplacophora; order Chitonida; family Mopaliidae; genus Mopalia; species Mopalia vespertina. Next base: position 8,136 of record JAQQZZ010118299.1, on the reverse strand, counting down.
CTTGTACTTCACTCACATGTCAGTCTGCCAGTCAAATATATAAACGAAAACCAGCCTAGGTACACTGGCAGCAAACATAGACAAGATGGGATACATAGACATCACAAATAGATCCGTTAGGTGTTCCAAGAGCTAAGGGGTAACATGATGGGTAGGAAAGAGTGACTCACCAGCCACCTCCAGTTCATCAGGTGGTAGAGGGGTTTCCCTTTCCACAAAATTCAGTGCAGTTCGAGTGGGCCACAGAAGATGAACCAAAACAGCAAAGGCGAGAAAATCAGCGGAGTAGGTTATACCTGAAAAGATTTCCACAAGTTGATAGTTAGCTGATTCATTGATTGAGTAACTCATTCATTTACATTTTATAATTATTTAACCAGTTTAAATGTGTACAATTATTTATAAAATCATATTTTCATCTGACAAAACATGTTTTCATCAGTTGAAATGTTATTTTTTGTTTTTCGATATTAAAGAAATCAATAAAATCGATTTAAAAAAGAGAAAAATATTATAATTTGATTGGTCAGAAACTCGAGGACATAGGCATATGGAGAAGGAATCATTGTGCAATCCTCATATGACTATGTCACAACTTCCATTTTATACACTAACAGCCTTAGGGGCAAGATCTTAATTAGCGTGGTATCTATCAATTGAAACATAATTGTTTGTTATAATATAATGCAATTAACTTTATTCAGTACCACAAATGTCCACAATAGAACAAAAACACAACAGGTGTTCCCTTTTAATGTTAGCATTAAAGTAAACAGTACACTTATTGATTTTATATTCAAGTAATTTCTTTGGTGAATACCAGAGATGGAGATTTGAACTTGTGAGGGGTATAAATGTAGTGGGATAAGTAGGCCGACATGCTAACCACTGAACTCCAAATCTCCAGCTTGAGTGGGATTAGTAGGACGACACGCTAACCACTAAACTCCAAATCCTCAGCTTGAGTGGGATTAGTAGGACGACACACTAACCACTAAACTCCAAATCCCCAGCTTGAGTGGGATTAGTAGGACGACACGCTAACCACTAAACTCCAAATCCCCAGCTTGAGTGGGATTAGTAGGACGACATGCTAACCACTAAACTCCAAATCCCCAGCTTCAAGGTATTTCAATCATATGATGGAAGTGTAATCCAATAGCATATAGTTTTACCAACATGACCAGTAAATGTAATGTTGGACAAATAATGTTCCTCTAGCGGCCAGTGTTAACCCAACCCATAATAGCTGAGCTTGAAGAATACAGGTGTTTAGTTACAAGGAACTGAAGCGTGTCAAAAGCTTACTGTGAATGGATTTCATAGGTTTAATTTTGATGTATATATGTGACATTAAAATATAAAAACAGAAATGTCAAAAAGAAATACAGGAGATTTTAAGAATTTGCTACAGTGTAACTCATTGATCACTTGAGATCTGAGAAGTGGGAATATGGGAATACAGTATAAAATTGTAATCTGAATATGGGGTTCAAGTATGTCATGCTTATGTTAGCTAATGTCAAATTTGTTGCTTGTCAGATTGGGGTTTAAAGTCGTACTTGAGCGTATCTCACTTAAAATTATATGAAGACAGCGTCCAATTCTTAAAGCTGTTTTCACTAAATTCACTTATGTATTGTTTTCCCTTAAATATTGTTTTCACTTATATATTGTTTTCACTTAAATATTGTTTTCACTTATATATTGTTTTCACTTATATATTGTTTTCACTTAAATATTGTTTTCACTTATATATTGTTTTCATTTATATATTGTTTTCACTTAAATATTGTTTTCACTTATATATTGTTTTCACTTAAATATTGTTGAAAAAGAAAGGGAAAACCTTATAAAGCCACCCACACTACTCATGAGATGTTAACTAGGGGGTTTGAACAGGTGAGCGGTACATCTGAGGTAGATCAGTAGTCTGACAAGCTATTACCACGGAGTCATAAACACGGGCCCATGTGCAATACAACATGCTTTTCTGTTGTATAAAATGACAAACCACTATCAGATATTATGAATTCCATTTCGATGTAATTAGCAGAATTTTAAAAAAAGAAGCCCAATTTGTTTACAAATAATTTATTAAATTTTATTAAAGGATATCAAGTAATAAAACATTTGGTATTTATAAATTTCTTTCAGAATGTTTACTTTGAGAGTGGTGTTGGGACACTGATTGTTACCTGTCATTTTTGTTTTACTGTACCTGTGTTACATGTATATATACTTACTCAGTGTTGTTTTCCTCTTCCATAGGGCAGATACTTGTGTAGAAATGACAGCTAATATTGGCAGGTAAACTAACCAGACGAGAAAACCTGCCCCAAAATGTTGAAAGAACTGAAGTCTCTCTAAACTTCTCTCTTTGCCCGATGTGCGCCTCAGTTCAAATAGAAACCAGACCATAATGGCCATTCTGAAAGCCAGTGTAATATACCCCGGCCAGGTGTCCCATTCCTCTGTATTAGACACGATGTCTAACTCTGTCTGAAAAACCATCAACATTTATGTTACAGGCATAGTTGCTGCTTAATGCGAAAACACTGGAACTGATGGAACAAATATTATACAATTAGTAGCACAGTTCAAAATTGGGGCTTAACGGAACATTTGTGAATCTCTATCTTTAATGTAAACTGACTGATTGATTGATTGATTTATGTTTAATCACAATGTCATGCTGAATAAAATGTCCTGTTTATTACAGGTGTAGTAAACTAGGTAATAGCCATACCACCACAACAACCATACAATGTGAAGTTTGCTCTGCTGGAAAATTAATATTCCTTCAGTGCTCAGCAAAGACAGAACTACTACAATCAAAACATACTGCCCTTTATAACCAGTGCTCAGCAAAGGCAGAACTACTACAATCAAAACATACTGCCCTTTATAACCAGTGCTCAGCAAAGACAGAACTACTACAATCAAAACATACTGCCCTTTATAACCAGTGCTCAGCAAAGACAGAACTACTACAATCAAAACAGACAGTAGCAGGTGTAACTAACAGGTTCATTAGTAACTTTATTCTTCTTGTACCAGTGTACCAATATTTATCTTAATCAGGTTTATGATGTTTTTATAGATAAAAAAATAAATAAAACTTATTTACCAAGTTCCATATGAAGAGGCCCACATTGAGCACAGTGTAACAGCCCCAGATAACAAAGAGTGGAATTTTCCCGTTGAGATCCCGTGAAGTTATGGCCCAGCCTTTAGCTATCACCAACAATAATAATACAAATAGACATTCTGCCAGTGAGTCGATAGCATCCCCCATAATGTGAAGAGCATCTACACCAACACCATCAAATGCAAATTTTAAAGTGTGAATAAAATTACAAAAAATTCCTAATGTCTCTAGAAATATACAGGCTGTAAAAATTTGAGTAAGTCGATGTTGTTGCTTCCTATAAGCGTATATCCATAGAGGTATGAGGATCGTACAAAGAAGCAAAAAGGTCACATGGATTTCAAAAATATCATGTTGTTCAAAGGAGAACTGGTGTTCAAATGGGTTGATATGTTTTGTGAATGGGTGTCCATTGACAAGCCAGACATCATACTGGACCTGGATGGATTGGGGCTGTGTTTGCCAGTGGCATTCTGACACATCAGTGGAGTTTAAATAGCAGGAAACAAAACTCAGATACCAAAACCTGTAAGAGAGAAAAACATTGGTTAGTATTCAAAGTTTGACCTCAGTCCTCAGGCAAAATGGCTTTGAAGCTAATCCCCATTAATGTCAATTATGTTTTTTAATCATCTTCTAAAGGCATTGATTGATCAATATATACACTGTAATCAGTGAGGTTTAGATTACACTAAATTGCTTAGAGTAAATTATGCTAGTCACTTCTCGTTTAATTACACATCACAGATGTTTTCAAAAAGGCTGCTTAGCAGCTTAATGTTTCAAAATGGCTAAGTCATAAAATGGATTTAAAATCATGGATGTGTATTTTGATTTTTCATGTTTTAACTTAATATTGTCCTGTTCAATGTGTGCCATTGTGCATCAGTTGTGAAGATCGGTCCAAAGGCCATTTTCACAAAATCTAACAACGTTATATGACAATAAACTATCAATCTATAGACATAAAATAATGGCGCGATCTTAAGATAATACAACATTTTGTAAATGTGGCCCCTGGAATGTGCTCTCCTGTTTGTGAATATACATGTATCATTATATATCAAAGTCGACTGGTACTTGTTTATACATATGAAGATCAGTGTGATGGGAGATGCAATAATCACATACTAGTACTAGTATACAGATATGTATACATGTATTTGTAACTGGCATCTGAACCTTCTGCATAAAGCATCTCTTCATTCTGAAGAGGCTTAGCTAAGGATATGCACTAATTATTCTCAGTCCTATATTAAAGAAATGTTTTTATTAAAAGAAACTTCTTATTTTATCAGGGAAATCCTAAAGTAGATAGTCCTAGTTGGTGTGAAGACAGAAAAAAATACTTTCTTTAGAAATGTTGACAATTTAAAGAGCTTCAAGATTTTAATGTTTGTTTGTTTGATTGGGGCTTTACTTCGTACTCAAGGGTATTTCACTTATATGAGGACCGATTTTCCCTACACACTGTGCCATGCCTAATTACAGTGGAATACCATGATTGATTGATTGATTGATTAGTGTTTTACGCCACATGGAATACCATGAGGAAACCTCATTAAAAAAAACCCGCAATTGCCAGAGCCCCATCGTGTGGCTCACTCATATACCTGAGGGTCGACAGACAGACTCGATCCTGTGAACAGTACATAGATTCGAAGTAGGATTAGTAAGCGCAGTTGGTAGCCAATAAGCCACAGTCGCAGGCCCTCAAGATTTTAATGAAAAACAGGAATTGCTGACATGTGTTGGAATGTAGTCTGTGGCTTCTTATTTTGTAGCTACATTATCATATACATTATTTTCTTTTTGTGTTAATCTAATAATATGTACAGTTGCAGGCCTGTGCTGTTGGGGAGAACGGTCAGAACGGGGTTTCCCCATGGTTATGCAATTTAATTTAGGAGGACCTATTTATAGGTTTCCCAAATTGTTTGCAGTCTTCATCTAAATGTGCAGTTTGCTACTGATTTTGACAAATTTTGTCATCCAATAATCAATGAAGTTTGTGTTTTAAAGCAATTTTGCTTTATTTTACACCAAGGCACATTTATGTATTTAAAAAATCAGCAAACCAGGGGAATATGCGAATGTTGGGTTACCTCACAAAATTTTAGAGGACAGATTTTGAGGTTATGCCGGAAAAGAAAAAACAGGACAGGCCTGTAGTTGGTATGAAAACAACTTCAACCCTGTAAATAGAATTTAAAAAATATGCGTTAAACAGAGTTCTGCCATGTTATATTTCTAAACTAGTGTAGAAACTATACTAGTGTAGTGTTAGCCACACATGGGTTTCAGCGACTTTGGGACCCCCCAAGAACCCATTTGAGACCCAGTTCTGGGGTCAAAATGTTCGGTCGCTCACTCGTTTTTAAGACTTCAAAATGACACTGACGAGTCCTATTCGCACTGAGCTCGTCATGATGACGAACTGAAAATATTAAGACATTTAATCTGTTTTAATGTATCCAATTAACTAACTCACTGTAGTATAAGACATAGAGCTGTAAACATTGCTCTATTGCCGACAACGGTTACTCGCCACAACAGATGTGAAGGTGTAGTGGCGAGTTTCGGAAAGTAAAGCATTGTGTGTGGCATGGCAGTTTTATAAATCGATATGTAAAATGTCGGCAAGCCGGCTTCATGGAAGCGGTAACAAGAGCCAGACAAGCCCAACTGCATTGAAGAAGTACTAATACCTGTAACTGTTGCTAAAAAACCCTTAACTTTGATATATCCATCCCGGTTGTAAGAAAATTTCTCCCACAGTGGGGAAACTGTCGTTAACATTTGACATTGAAAAGAATCAAATGTTCTGTGACTGGTGCATTAAATATGATAGTTCAAGCAGATAAAATTTGAATAACTTTGCGTGTGGAAGTGGTTCATTTTTGCTTGAAAACATTAAAAAACATAATCTTAATAAATTTATAATATAGGTTACTATAAATCAAGAAGATTTCAATTTGTGCAGAATAGTTGAAATCATCCTTATAAAAAATCATTGATGTAATGTGTTGATCACTTCAAATTGTTCCTGCTGTTTCAATAACATTCAATATAGAAAGATTGTGAAAATTTCAAAATATTTAAATAAGACAACTTGTTTCAAATCATGGTACATGTTATTTTTTGGCTAAAACTCAGGTTGATAAAGATTGTAATGTAACAGATTTATAGATGAAGATTGTACATTAAGTGATAACAACTATGACTTCTTATTGACTATTCTATCTGCCCTGCATAATTTTTTTTTAGCTCCATACAGCTGAAAAAATAAATAATAGGTGTTGGATGAAAACAGCCTTTGTGTCTATAATGTGTCCTCACAGGGAAATTGGTAACATGTGTTCATCAATAGCATATATTTTCTTTTTAAAGATGGTGACAGACTTTGATGCATGAATGGAAATCATGGACAACAGTGCTTCATAAAGCCTAACTCAAGGCAAAAAATACAATGTTTTATGTATTATATATGTTAAAAGATGTAGAATTGTCAACAGCATGATATGCTTAGTTTACATAGACTTGTATGGTGGTCTGTACATGTTACAAAAATTGTGACAATAAATGCATCAGAAATTCCCTACAGTAAGTGAACTTATTAAATATACATGCATGTGCTACAGTCACTGTACACTGGTTTGTTTATTGGTGGGGTTTTTGTGTGTGTGTGTTTTTTTTAAAAAATATTTGTGCATGTCTGGACAAGGACTGATAAGCCAACATAAGCTTAACATTAAATACCAGCCCACAAATTTCAAATCTTTTGCCTTCATAGTATTTTGAAATCTTGTTTTGGTGCTTTATTGTGGAAAACTTTAACCTTTAATAAAAGTATTAAATTTGAACATGTTGTTGTGAAATTGGTTATTCTATTCACTCTTGGACAGCAATATTGATAAAATAAATATTGTTGGGATTGATTTAGTTGGAACTTAAGTACCGTACTTCAATAGCCAGGTCCTGATGCTGGTTCATTTTTAACCCGTTAAACAAAAAAAATGTTCATTCTATCCATTCACAATGATCATCACTTTCATCAGACTTATGGAGCCTAGGCCCAGTCACTCTAGTACCCTGGCCAATTTATAAAACCACTATAAATATTCAAGGCCATCCACAATAATATAAATGTTTACGTAACAAGATTATAAAAAAGTGGGTTGGTACTTGTAGCTAGGGAGGGATTATTTTTACTTAATTTGTGTTCAACTGAGTCTTACAACATAAAAAACCCATTTTGTTTGAAACTGTGTCATAGAGCATTATATCTGAAAAACAGATTTATATTTGTTTTTTAGGCCTTGCTGTTGGCTACTTCGCGCATTCAATGGCAGTCTATTCATTGAAAAAACAACATAACCAATGCCTTTTCGGTGAGGAGGTTTTTCTTTTTCTAGTTCATGAAAAGTAGTTCCCCATTTTCCGAAAAATGCCAATTAAAAAAAAAATACTGACCATTCTCTTTTTTTTTTTACGTTGAATTTTTGGGGTAGGTAGGGTTACGGGAAACAAATAAATTATTATGGATGGCCTAACTGAGTGAAGGTGTATGTGGTATCTAGTATCTAGATGACACAATTGTTAATATAAATACTAGAAACCCTATTTATACTTGTCGCTGATGTTATGGATCAGTTATTTTTGCTGAATACCTCTAAAGCGCCCAGAATTGTATAAAAACAAATTAATTACAAACTTTTTCTTATAAAAAAATGTGTATCTTGTATATTATGTAATAAAATAAATTGAACAGAAAGAAATGAACAAAGAACTTTTTCAGATCACATTCAGTAATATTTTAGATGAATTTACTAGGCCTATAAATGTCTTTGTTTAATAAAATGAATTGTATGAAGTTCTGTCATACATGGACATGTAAGTTAAACAACTTCCAGGCCTGTGCTGTAATCTTTTCCGGCATAACCTCAAAATAGGTCCTCTAAAATTTTGTGAGGTAACCTAACATT